>JAMQGT020013144.1:0-34872 GCA_024447675.2 Pterophyllum scalare | reverse complement strand
CTGACCTTCCGCTGTCCATTTATCTATGTGTGTGTGTAAGAATGGCAGAGGCGGGGATTATATGGTCCTCCAGGCAGCTGTAAAAGATGACTTATGGCACCATGGTGTTCTAGATGCAACAGTAGCTTCTCTTGAGAAAGGAGGAGACGGGGACAGGGGGTTGGTGTTAGCAGATAGGGAGAGAAAAGAGAATTGATCTGTTGGAAACTGGAGGGGAAGAAAACCAAAGGCGCGATAGCGGATTTCTTTTCATGTACTCCAGAGAAGATTAGGGCTTAAGCTCCGTCTAGTCGTGTGGAGAAAAAAAAAAATCTCATTGGGCAAAGAAGGGGATTGAGGAGGAGAAAGAAAGAGTCAAACAAGGCCACTGCATGAAAGCCTTTTTCTCCCTCACTTGTATTCCCCTGTGTGAAAATATGACAATCCAATTAGCGCCTCATTTCAGACAATCCATGGCTGTTCACTCAGTTTCAGACCTGAGAGAGGAAACAGAAACGGGCTGAGGATAGAGCCTTGACATTGCTGTTCTAGGAACATGTGCTGGTGACAACATGAATCCATGTTGTAGGTGAATCAATTTTATCGTGCCCATCAAAGCCTTCTCCTTTTGTGTGCGCAGTTAAGGAAAGGTAGCAGGTACATATGAACCCAACATGAAGTTACAAAAATTTAAAAAGCTTCTTAACTGAAATCATCCCTGCTTATAACAACAAACTCAGAGCTGACCAGGACACATCTGCCCGTATCCACGACACTTCCTAAGATAGAAGAAAATAAAGCAATGATCCCAGAAGAACTATCGAGGAATCACAACAATACATTCTGGCAGTGATATTTTTCCTTTTGGATTGCTGCAGGCTGCATGTGTGTTTCGCTATAAAATCATCATTAGACCAAACATACTGAATATGCCAACTCACATGAACTCACACAAAGCCTCAAGGCTTGAACACAAAAGTCCGATCAAACTGGTCCAAAGTTTATTTCTAACTTGTCACAATTTGTTTTACCAAACTGCAACCGCGCCAGCAGCTTCTTTGATGTGACGTCAATTAGCTTCGAGCAGAGAAAAACTTCATTAAGCGCAAACATTAAAGAATTGTTCAGAGATACAGCGTATTCCTTCCTCTGCTGAAAATCATGGATAAATCTTTGTAGACTACTGAAGTAGTGTTTTGAGGTGGGGGGAAATACAACACAGTCTCATGATGTTTTGTTAATTCAAATATCCTGGGAATACAGTGAACATGAGGGCTCATCTCACATGCCACCACCCTGAGATAACGTCAGCCAAGGACAGCAAAGCTAACATTGATCCAGCTCAAATGAAAAAAATTAATCAACACTGGGAACATTTAGCTTGACAAAGGTACTTAATTAAAGGGACACATGACTGAGGCCAAGCAAAGATTTCTTTATGTCACAGATGGAAGAATAGTCAAAGAGGTAAGCACTCCAGTGACACGTCGTGCTTCTTCTAGTGTAGCACTGTAACAAGTTTTTTTTCTTCCCCATCTTTGCTGTACCGAATCCAAACTCCCATCTATCCACTCTACATCCTACAGGCACATGGATGTAAATCAATAAATCTGGAATCATCCAAGTATGCTGATTTAATGCCCATAAAAGCCTGCGTTTGTTCCCCAAAAGCCATGTGTCCTTGAGAGAGATACCAAACAGTCATCATTCAAAACAGCACAGCGCGTATAAGCCGCAGCTTCATGCATAAAATGTAAATGTAATCTTTCGAAAGTCTGTACTCATCCACAAACACTTTGTCTCGCCCTGAGCTCTATAATAATCTGTTTAAACCAACAGAGAAATGAGCCAAACTTAGAGAGCCTATTTGACATCCTTTACCCTCTTTTTCCTCTGCTTCCACTATTTTTACACCGATAGCCATCTTTGCAGATACAGCTGTGTGTTAACAGCAGAGCTACTCTAATCAATGGTTTTCCACAGAGCTCCCTTCAAATGAACCCAATCTATGAAAGTCCCAGTGTAGGCATTGATGTGCTTGTTAATTCTTGGCAAAACTCCATCCCTACTCTCTGTGATGTGAAACTACTACTAAAATGGGTGTGGGCTACATCCAAATGTCAACAGCACAGGCAGAGATTGGGGAGCAAAGAAAGGCTTTAACAATCAACAGTTCTGTATGCATCTAATCACAAGAAATGATGAATAGCATAAAAGAGCTTTGTTGGATAATACTAATCTGTCCTCCAAACACATCCCACCTTCCACATTTAAGCTCTTTATGGCCCATTTTTGTATCCTTGATCTAAGGAAAAAAATGAGCCACCTATAAAAAGCTGTTCACAAAAATTCCAGAGCCAGACATCTACCACAATCCTAGAAGTACAACTAAACAAAACAAACACAAGTACACAGTTGTCTTGCACAAAGTCTTTTGCTTCTGTCCAGCGTGCAACATGTTGCTTAGTATTTCCTCCCACAATATCTGTTTACACCCAAAATCCTTTATTATTTGTCCTACATCTGCCGTCCAGATTGATTCATTCTATTAGGTCATGCTGAGTCTAATATGAACCATAATCATGTCCATAAATACATGCCAGCAAGCCGGCAAGTCAGATCAATGCAGCCAGGAGTGCATTTTATGACCCTGCTTTGGGGGGCTGAGCCTTTTACCCTCCTACTTCACATGTGATTAATGACCTCTGACCTTGCAAGCAATGACCTCTTGGGTGCATCAGAGATGAGCATGTGTGATAGGAGCTGCACATTCAGTGGTCAAAGGTCAAGACAGGCAACACTGGAGCTGTCTGAAATGTGAAAAAGAAAGCAATGGGGCAGTCATGGTGTCGCAACTGCAATTAATATCCTTCAGGTGAAGGTGCAGGTTCATGCCCCCGGACACCAAGAGCAGGACACCTTTCTGCTGTGTAGATGAACCAAGTGTCCCTGTGGAGACGGGCAGAAAGAACTTTCTAATTGTGCACAAAGTAATCAATGAAGTTCATTCTCCAAAAACAGCAGTTTTCAGGTGTGGTAATTTGCATTTGAGTTATTCAGTTTAATGACCTTCTTGGGATAAACACAAATTAGCATAGTGTTGTGATCCGGCGCAAAGAGACTGTTTCTCATTCGGTTTGTGAACATTTTGGCTGTGATATAATTCCCTAAAGCCAAACAGGAGTGGAGTGGCTTGATTTTTTTTTATTTATTTTTTGAGCCAGTGTTGCACAGGACCAATCTCAATATATTCTACAGTTGCATGATGGATTTATAATTCTAAGAAATACTAATTCTTCTTCTTCTAGCAAATAAATAATCAATCATTTGAAGAAGGCTGTCTTTGGAGGGACTTCTGCTGATGTGAACCGTCTGCAACAAGAAGGAAGTAAGAAAAACTGCCTCAGCAGGTTTTATCAACATGCTCCGATGACCTCCTCAAACTAATTCTGCCCGCCTGCAGTGAGACACCTCCCCTGCTGCTTTCAAATCTAATCACTGATATTGAAATGCCTTACCAGTGCTGCAAAAGATGACAGGTGCCTTTCCCAATTTACCCCCCCCCTTTATTTTTTTCCAACGGGTGCAGCACCCCATCTGCAGATACAACTTCGAACCATTTTACGCATCCACTGTAAAAGACAATTCCCTGCCTCCACACCCGAGCCCAATCCATTAACTGCCACCACCACTGTTCATCTTGCATGACACATCTGGCAGTAATGCGGCTATCCATCAGTGGCAGCATGTCATGGTGTAAATCATTGGCAATGCTTGATGAGCTACAGACATCACACCCGCCAAGCATGCAAGATAATAAAGAGTCAGACAGGACAGGGATAGGGAAAGAAGGAAGAGCGGTGTAAGTAGAGACACACAGATCATGGATATTAGCAGTAACCATGGTAATCCTGCTGGTTTATTCCTGTCCAAACTCTGCCCCTTCATCCCTTGTCAAACTTCCCAAGGCCAAACATCAGGCACAGAGTGTGTGTGTGTGTGTGAAATATACAACAGAACAGATAAACAACACTAGCCGCACTCATCACACTCCTGCATTTAACCAGAAATCTCTTGCAAACTTTCCTGTCACTGAGTTTAAATTCTGATTTGACTGCTTGTACTTGGCCTTTTGGTTATAACCTTTTTTACAAGTCCCATCAAACAGCACATAGGTGTTTCCAAAACTTCATTTCAAGCTCTGACATTTATCAGTGAACCCTACAGCTTTGGTGATTGGTGCAGCAGCATGCATAATAAAGGGCAAAACCATGAAGAGTACGGGAGCCTTCTGAGCCTACTGAAAGGCTTTCAACTTGCACATATCAATCTCCAGAGGGAAACAGGGGGGATCAGGGAAGGTTCTGAGCTTCAGCCAGTTGATTTTATAATCTCTTGCTTCTGCGAGGACTGGAAAACACGGAGGGCCAGACATGGGACAAAACCATTTGATTTACAAAGGAGAACACTGGGAGGTTGTAGTAGTCTGTCACTTTTCTGCAGCACATCTTCGCTGTTTATGCTTGACTGGTTTGTTTTAATGGCTTCTTTGGAAAAGCAGAGTTTCTTCCTTTTCCAAATGGGATGTCTTTTCTTCCACTTGCTCAAAAAAAAAAAAAACTTTGGCTTTTGGCCCAATACCAAATTGGTCCCAAAACAACACAAAAACAACAGTTCGTAATTTGAGGAAGAGAGCAACATTATGGCAGTGTCTGGCCTAATTCTCCAGTCAGTTGTCCTCATGTTGAGTGGATGAATGTGTGTCATTTTAAGGACAGCGCTGCAGTAGCTTTGAGACAACATGTTCATGTCAGATTCACAAACAGGCTCATACACTCACTGTGGACATGGCAAACCTCTGTCATCAGCTCATGCTTCTGTCTGTGTCTCCCTGTCTGCCTGCCTGTCTGTCTGTCTGCTGTAGTAAAGCACGTGCGATGATGAATGAGCTTCCTTCAGTGAAGAGAAAAGCGCCCTTGTTCAAAGTCACAGCCTTGAGCGAGTTATCACACTTTGGAGAGCTGCCCTCTTATCCCTCTAGGAGGGCAGGGCACACCTGTCCATGCACCCTCGCATATCCTCACACTCTCGCATGCACATTTGCTGAGAAGCGGCCAGAAAGCTTAAATCCCACCCACCCATACTCACTCAAACATTTATGGACACAAATGTGTTCGCACATAGACTGCAGGCTGGCATTATTAGCAGGCAATGGCCAGACTTCGGGGGTTTTGGCTGAAAGACACCAGACGGATCTGTGTGTGTGTGTGTGTGTGTGTGTGTGTGTGTGTGTGTGTGTGTGTGTGCGTGTGTGTGTGTGTGTGTGTGTGTGTGTCCAATATGCCATAGGCCCAGAGCCTGTATGGATTTTCAATGGCATTGACAAAGCATGGACAGTAGAGAGAACATAAAGTATACGTAGGAAATCTAAAATTCACTTTAATAAGAAATCCAGGGATGAATCAATGAAAAGCTAATTTATCACTCTATGAAACCCAGCCTTGGGAGTCACCCATTCAAAACTCTGTAGGTAAAAATGATGCACTGAAAGTATATCATTAAATGTTCTGCTTTAATCAGTGCATTAAATTTCAGCATTACCAGTGACACACACGCCTTCACTCTCAACAGAGACGTGCTGAGAAACCTATTAAAAGCTCCTCTGTGGTGGCATGCATTAATAATATGTTTAGTGGAAAGCCCACCAAGGACTGTAAATGTCCTTGGGAAAAAACAGTCAAAGATAAAATAAATAAACTAAATGAAGCAAAGAATGCCTGAATCAAGTTTATTTCTGATGTGTCCCCTTCTAGACTGGCATGATTTTTGGGCAAGTAACTTTTAGTGGTTACGCAGCTGACGTGTGGAAAGCTTAACAAACTGCTGCGGATCACGCAAAGGCAGATGATTCGGGAATAACAGGCTCGTAACAATCTGTGGGTTTGTCAGATCTGGGGAAGTGTGACAGTGCTAATTAGGTACTTTTTAAAAAAAAAAAAAAAAGAAAAAATGTCCCAGAAATTCCTCTGAGAGAGGAAGGAAACTCTCAGAGTGAAAGGCAAATAATAACACCACTGACTTCTTTAAACCAATCCCCAAACACTTGACACAAATTCTTACAGCATGCGTTAACAAAGATGTTATTGTTAACACGTGTAAAAACGTCCAAAGTCTCATCCTAAATAATGATATAATAATTCTCTTGGTAAATTTCCCATGGGGCCGCACAAGAGGAAACTGGGTGACTGCAGCTGCAAATACTAATACGATGATGTCTGAGAAATAGAAGTGTAATGATTGTACAGGGTAATGAATGTTAACAAAATAGTCCATAAAGAAATGTATCATTTCAAAATGAATCCATTCTGGTTTTTGTCATGCAAATTACACTTAATGCAATTATAGGGTATTAATGCTTTGCTGCTGGAGCACTGGCACATAATATCAGTGCTAAGTGATTCATATTTCTCATAATCCCATGACATGTCTGAAGCATGACGGCGTACCAAGCTCTGCTGCTGCTGCTGCTGTGATGTCATCCTCAGTGTTCAGCATTTTATTTCATCAGGAGCATGCAGCATGGCAGCAAGACTGAGGCGAAAATAATAATCATAATTATGCAACTGGAAAACACACAATGTAGTAGTTGCTAATCACAGTGATTAATCAGAAACAAACCATAATTGCTCCACATCTCAGTGGTTCTTAATTGTTTCAGTTGGGCCCCTATGATATCATTTAATGATAACGGTGAAAATTAAAACTGCTATATTTTTATTATATACCAACAATGTGCTTTCCTAGATGAAAACCGATAAGTGCATTAACATGGGCTAAAGGTAAATGTGTAATGCTGATGTTTTCAATTTGCCATGAAATGAAGTAAACACAACCGCTAAACAAAGGAAGTGGTCTCACCCTGTGATGGAGTGACTTCATGGTTTTGGAGAGCATCTTAACACCAGATGACCACATGTTGACCATGTTATGTGAATCAAAGACCTCTTGGGCGAAGAGAAAACTCAGAGTTATAATGTCCTAGCAGATAAAATCTCACCAATGATTACTGCTGGTTACTGCAGGGGCAGTTTGATATTTCACGGATCAGAATTCTAAAAACAGAAACACCCTTTGAACCGCTGCTATGCCAAAAAATACATCAGAAAATTCCTGGAGTATGTGTTTACAGGGAGGCCAAGCTGGCTGTGAAACTGATGGTAACAAGAAACCAAAAAAAACACCTGATTATGTTCATGCTTTATCTCAAATCTTGTCTGTAATCTGAATCCAGTGTGGGAATGGTAGATACAGATACTACAATCAAAACGAGTGTATGTGTCTGCCTCAGATTAAAAGCAGACTGAAGAGGGTTTTTTTTTTTAAAAAAAGTATGAATTAATTTATTCTTAGACAGTAAACATGATAGATCAAAAGGCCAATCCAAGCAAGTGGTAAATGTGATCATAACCTCCCCTTCTGTTCCTGAGTTATGATGTTGGATCATTTCACAGCATCACAGTGTTCTACCTTCTCTCCTGAAATACTGCATTCACAAGAATGAGACGGACAGACATTCACAGAACACAGAATCAACCTGAAAGCCTTATGCCTCAGGCCAAGGCTCCCAGACGCTCCTTCAAACCATGGAGTCAACCCATCAAAAGTTCACATCATTTGTGTAGCGGTCGTGCGTTCCTCTAATTACAAAAAAGAAAAGAAAGAAATCAGCACTGTACTAATATATTAATTAATTTAGTTCCTTCAACAAGGCAAAAATGGAGGTGGTATGAGATTACTGCCAAAAACAGAGATGAAGTCATTCAGACTGCAAATTGCTCTGATTACATCACTGAGTCTCACACCAACCATTGGAGATACAAAAAGGTTACCTTGGGGCTATGAAGCACTAAGCTCCATCTCAAATATAGAGATTCTATTTCTCATTACCATTTCATGACACAGTAAATTCACACACTCACCTCTGTAAGACCTAAAACTTGACTTGCAAAACCTCCACATGGACTTCAACGTTAGAGCAAGGGACTGGATATGGAGGATGAATCAGGGTGGATGATAAAGCCTTTCATGTGGGCCTGGACTAATGGACTTCTCTCTTCTGTCAGTTGTATTAATGAACTGCAAAAAAAAAAAGTAGATGTGCCTGACTGTGCCATGCATCTTTTTTCCTTATGGCAAGGATGGAAAAAAGTCCACCCACTGAGTGGTATAAGACTTGGAAATCGCCCTACAGCACCACAATTACATGCAAGTCCTGATAAAAATTCCACTCTAAATTCTGGGAAAAAATATTTTAAAAATGTAGTCTATTACCGTGGCTATTACTCTTCTCATATATAAATTCAATTCCCCACTCGCTCTGCAGGTGGTCTCTGTCCTCCAAGCTCACAGTCCTCAATCAGAAGACTTAAAGGGAACAGTAATCAACTTAGGTGGCTTCTTTCAGCGAGTGGATGAACTGATGGCCTGCACCAAGGACAGCGTCTACATGTGAACAAATGTTTTCTATGACATACTGAAAAGAAATCTGGGGACACTGATCATTTTCTCTCAGAGAATTTAGCATTATGTAGCAAAGGTTAATGTTATTTCCACTAGCAGAAACTCACAGTGGACAGAATTTGCAAGAGCTTCCATAACCACTAACAGCAGTGGTTACACCTTTGGGCCCAGAAGTTTTGTCTTTATTTGGTGGAAATGCATGGAATTGGTTCATAAGAGCCAGGGATCAGACCATCAATCCTCCAACTAGTGCACTACCTAATCTATCGCCTCAAGCATAGCTGCAAAGACACTAATCTAATCTGTGTTGCTAATTTAAGCTCATCACTGGAGTGTCAGATGTGTGTAATTTTGACACTTTGTCAAAGGCAACTTTTCTCTCATGCAGTTGAGGAAGAGCAATTTCCCTAGAACACGTGATGAACTACACCGCATTCATATACAGCAGATGAGCCACAATGTGCTTTTCTTTCTACTGTATGTTTTCCTATTCTGTGAATAAAACATTCCTTAAAATATTCCAGTTTGTAAGTTAACATTTCTTGGTTCATTTTGGGGTTGCCATGTTTTCACAAGTTGAACAAATTAGCTGATGGAGACAATCAGCCTCTTCAAAAGAAATAGCAGAGATCATGTCCCGGGATCCTGGTGTCTATGAATGGTTGGTACAAGGATGGTACTCCTTGTCAGGTAAATGTCTTTCAAAATCCATGCCTCTGATGTAATGTGGACTTTCTGCTATGAAAGTGTCTGAGATTAAGCTCAAATAAACTTGATGACATTACCGGGGTTACATTCTTCCAAACACCTGAAGTCTCAGAAAACTCTCTACAATATATGTTTAAAATGCCCTTTGCTGATCCAAAGTTTCAACTTACAAACTCACTGATACAAACCACCTGCTTTATGTTTTTTTTTTAAAATATCTTTTTGGTGAGCTTTCATACCAACAGCTCACAAGTTAATGGCAAAAAATACTCTTGATGTGGCAGGTGTTTCCAGCACTATAAAAGTGTGAGAAGTTTCACAATCCACAAAGCTGTGAAAACCTCAGTATGAGCCACCGTGTCACTCTGACTGACAGGTGAAAATGTCATCTTTACTCAGGTTTCACTGGAAAATCATTGTGCATTAGCTGTGGAAGCTTAATGGCATTTATAGCTTTGACGCACTTCGGGGGCACAGACCACATATTGAACGAGTCAGTCTCAGTACACAAGGGGGCTTCATTTAAGCAGCAAAAACACATGTAGCCAAGCTACTCAAGCTCTCTGAGGTGCATTAGTATTGAAAACAAGGCCTCAGTTGGCGGAACAGTTCCATTTTAATCTCACTTTAGCACTGCAACGATGCCTCAAGAGAGGAGTGGACTTGGACATGGAAGTCAAAAGCAAAGCTGCCACATTGGACCGCGCTCATCCCTGGGCCTTACTTTGGACCGGATCATAAAAAGAAGTGGCTGCTGTCCATGTTTTTCCAGTGTGGAAAAAAACCAGAGTGGGATGAGTCAACGGAAACAAGGACAAACTGCTCTCATCCCTCCACCCCTTTGATCCCAGTGATCTCCCGCATTAGTCAATGACAGGGTTGCCTTATAAAAAAGGTTCATACTGTAGATGGCTGATGAGTTCTTTGCAGCCACCAGTACAGACATGCTGTCGCATATGGTGCTCAGCCGAACATGCCAACATTTACTGTGGCTGAGCAAACACGACTGGGTCATGACAAATTGCCTTGTTTGGTGTCTTTGCCAGATGAGGGCTGTTCAGTGATGTGGGCGGGGCCTACAAATAACAGCACTGACTCTGCTGGTTTTCAGCATGGACAAACAGAGAAATGAAGATGTCACTACTAGATGACATGATATGATAAAACTTTGATTTCTTCTCAGTTTATTCTGTTATTGGCTCTAAAAATACACAGCACTACTGTGTACATCACTGTAGTGCAAAATCCATTTAACACATCAGAATAATGAGCTGCACTCTGCAAACACTCCACTGCACAGATTCACTTTTTTGTTTTAGAGCATAACATGTTCACATCATATGAATGAAAGTAATAAATTAATATATTGATAATGGAGTAGAAACAATAGCAAGCTGTCTTAGTAATCATTTATTTTAGCGTCCTTTCAAGCAGTTGGTGAAAATTCTGTCATTTTACCACTTTTCCTTTAATTTGAAGAATTGGCAGATTATTCAAAGTTGAGAACTGAAGAAGTTGAAGTTGAGCAATTAGTGTCAATGTCAGAAAACACTGAAACATGGACTTGATGCACTCTTCTGTCTGTCCAATTGTCAAAAAAAGAAAATTCTCTTACCTGCCATATAAAAAATAAATACACTCATGTGTGCAAATCTGGAAACAGTAAATGATGCATTCTCTTCTTACAGATTAGTTCTGCACTTTTATCAGTTTTCTGTCCAGATGTGACAGTCCAGAACATTCATTCCAAGTGCTGTTGGGATATAAGAACTGTCTCTGTGCATGAGTACATTTATTATTTTTTGCAGCAAGCACGTTACTCAGGTCCTTTGGTTCATTTTGAGGTGAAATTAATTAATTTTGCTGCATCTGATAAAAACCTGCTACTGTCGACAATGGTCAAATCAGCTTTCTAAAAGCTATATGTACACTTCTTTACATTCACTTTGCTCTGACCAGGCGCCACAGTTCCTCAATTTATGTGTCCAAGTTAGCATCAGGATAAAGGGTAATGAGAACATCTTAGGTCACAGATTAGATCGCTGCAACAGCAACTATCCGCATACTGCAGATATGAACATTAGTAAAAACCACATGTGGAAAATTAAGAAGGACATGAAAGGCAAGAAGGCTTCAGCAAACCTAACTGCTGGCTGTGTTGCCTTTAATAGATTATGCATCAAAGAATAATAATCTGTTCTTCTTCTACAATATTTAATAAGAAGTTAAAGAACAAGCCCCTGACTGCCTGTAGGGTAATGATCAAAATCTTTACAATGTGTTGAGGAGCAACAGTTTGACTTGCCTTACTATTAATCCACAGTTTTCCAAAATAACCTGAGCTACCAGGGTGCACATACAAATCAATACTAATGAATATAATATCCAGTGCAGCTGAAGGCTTAACAACAGTAGGAGAGTGCAAAGTGAGACACACCAAGGACAAGTGGAGGTGAAAGTAGAAAATTGAATCAGGCACTGGTTTTAAAGAGTGGAACTGATAATAGAGGACACCAGAGCCCAAGTGACAATGACTGATGATGAGGAGGGAATGAGGGGATGAGGAGGAACATGCAAATGTTGGGTTAGATATTTTACATGTCACACCTGGTACTGATAAAGACCATAAACACTGCAATTACACAGATGCTGCAAGTGCAGTTCACCAAGATAATAACCTACCCTCTTTCTCAAAATGAGGGGTTTTCATAAAGGATTTGTAACCACAACAAAAAAAAGAAAGAAAAACCAATCTATAGCAAATACAAATATTTTCCACAGTTCAATTATTCACTGTGATCCCCAGGCTTTAGGTAAAGAGAACAAGGATTAAGCTCCTGAAGATACTGCATCAGATATTTACTCCAATACAAAGAGTACTGTAATAATTTCTAATGTACTATAAAGCATCACTGCACCATGTAATACCAGCACAAAGTAAATTCTAGTCTTTCCCAGCAATGATCAATTTCAAAATACTAAAATTTAACAGAGCAACACTGGACACTGCTTATGGCGCCAATAATGTGAAGCATAATGTAAATGTTGGAGCTTTTTAGAAATACAAATGACAAATAATAACAAATTGTCACAACTGGGGTCAGTGTGCTAATCCTGCGATGCTCCCATGACTGTGGGAGCTGTCCAGGGTCCTTCTCCTCATGGCAGAATGCATAATGAGCAACAATATTGCTCAGTATTGCACACGCTGCATCGCTTGCACAGTTCTTCCTCACTTGACACTAAAGCTGCAGGGAAGCACAGTGGTCTCTCTTTCATCTGATGCTACCTGTCTAAACTATAGCAACCATCACACGTACCTGTTAACCCTGACGGACTGCATCCTTCAAGGATGGTAATATCCAAATAGAGATATTAGAGATGTTATCTTCCAAAGTTTGGCACATTTGGCACTGGGGGGCTGGACTTTAAGAAAAAAATTATACCACAACCTGTGAACTGTCACTGGGCTATGACTTATGATGATATCTAATGATATAACAACTTTGATCCTGTTATATAATAAAAAGCATATGCAGAACTTGCATATCAACAGGCTTCACTTTGGGAATATTGGTGTTTCAATTCTTGTCCTAAACCTAACCAGACTGAAAAGCAAGCTAAACAGTCACTGTTAGCAGTGTGCATAATGTTAATGTAAAAACCTGCCTACGATGGCCTACGAGTGCAAACCACTTTCTTCCTCTCTGTGTCTCTCATTTCTTTTATTATTATATACCTACCTGCTTACCTACCTATTATATACAGTGCCATGAAAAAAGTATTTGAAAAAGTATTTTACTCCTGATTTCTCAGTTTTTTTGCATATTTCTCACACCTAATTGTTTCAATTTTATCAAAAAAAATTATATTAGACAAAAATACAAAATGCAGTTTTAAATTCAATTCAATTTTATTTATATAGCGCCAAATCACAACAAACAGTCGCCTCGAGGCGCTTTGTATTGTGGGTAAAGACCCTACAATAACACAGAGAAAACCCAACAGTCAAAACGACCCCCTATGAGCAAGCACTTGGCGACGGTGGGAAGGAAAAACTCCCTTTTAACAGGAAGAAACCTCCAGCAGAACCAGGCTCAGGGAGGGGCAGTCATCTGCTGCGACCGGTTGGGGCTGAGTGGAGAGAGACAGGACAAAAGACATGCTGTGGAAGAGAGGCAGAGATTAATAATAATGATTAAATACAGAGTGAAGTATAAACAAGTAAATAAAGGTGAATGAGAAGAAACAGTGCATTATGGGACCCCCCTCAGCAGACTGGGCCTATAGCAGCATAACTAAGGGGTGGTTCAGGGTCGTCTGATCCAGCCCTAACTATAAGCTTGATCATAAAGGAAAGTTTTAAGCCTAATTTTGAAAATAGAGAGGGTGTCTGTCTCCCAAATCCAAGCTGGGAGCTGGTTCCACAGATGAGGGGCCTGAAAGCTGACTTCAATTTCACTAGCCACACCCAGGCCTGATTATTGCCAGACCTGTTGAATCAAGAAATGACTGAAATAGTACCTGTCTGACACAGTGAAGCACGCTGAAAGATCTCAAAAGGCGGCACATCCTGTCACAATCTAAAGAAACTCAAGAACAGGTATGAAAAACATCTTTCAGTCTGGGAAGTCATTTCTTTGGAACACCAGCAAACCATTATCCACAATGGAGAAAACTTTGCTGCAGCCACAAACCTTTCCAGGTGTGGCCGGCTTCCCAAAATTAAAAGCACACCATGGTCAAGCACGGTGGTGGTAGTGTGATGGCCTGGGGCTGCTTTGCCACTTCAGGTCCTGGATGACCTGCCGTAATTGATGGTACCATGAATTCTGCTCTCAACCAGAACATCCTGAAGGACAATGTCCGGCCATCAGTTCATGCTATGTTATGTAGTAGGACAAAGATCCCAAACACACCAGCAAGTTCACCTCTGAACAGCTAAAGTCTCTTTTTAGGCCGAGTCTGGACTTTAATCAGATTGAGATGCTTTGGCATGGCCTTAATTAGGCCGTTCATCCTAAAAAAAAAAAAAAAACTCCAATGTGGATGAATTAAAGCAATTCTTCAAAGAAGAGTGGACCAAAAGTTCTCCATAGTGATGTGAAAGACTCGTTGCCAGTTATCACAAACACTTGATTACAGTTCTTTCCACCGAGGTGACACAACCAGTTATTAGGCTTAGGAGCCAATTACTTTCTCACACAGCAGCAGGTAAGTTTGGATAGCTTTTATCCCTTCATAAATATAATTATCATTTAAAAATAAAATGTTGTATTTACTCCGGTTATCTTTATCCAATAACAAAATTAGATAAACAAAACAAAATTATTATATGAAGCATTTAAGTGTGACAAAAATGCAAGCAAGACCAATCGATTAATGAAACCTATTCTGATGCTAGATGTAAAATTTAGCAGGTTTTTTTGACCTCGTGATCGACTGATTAGATATTTGTGTTAACCAGCGGCTGAACAGCTGTTCCTAGTAAAGTGACTGTTGAGTGCATATCAAACCACTAGCTGCTTTTTAGATCCTATGTTATATCCTGCCAGCTGGACTGAAATAATGTTAAACCTTTTCCATGAGCTTTGGCGTTAGTATGTTAGAAAGGTTAGTTTTTTAATGAGAACTCCAAGGAGCTCGAGTTTCAAAGACTTTCTACATGGTATAAAACAAATCTAAACTTCTATCTCTGAATATTCTCTCTCTTTTTAGTCTCTTGCTTTCCCTTCTGTCGCTGTTTATCCGGCGTATGACCAAACACACTTGCACAGTTGACTGACATTATTGAAAGCGCAGATCGTTCCATGGCACGCACTGGTTAGGCACAGTGACTGGAACCTAATATTAGATATTTTAGCGATGACATTTTATGCATGTAACAGTGACTGACAATCAGGTGGGTAGTGAATCATCCCAAGGTGCAAGCCATGCCAAGCGTGTAAAGAGAAAAATGTAATAGAAAGCTCTTTTCACTGCTGGTTGCTGATGTCATTTTGCAGCTCTTGCCCCTGCAGGCCTCTGTGGTTCTGTATTTAGTGGGTTTTGGAAATCATTTGCCTCTTAGTTGTGCCATTGAGGCCCGATGGGTGAACGAGATGCTTTCGATTACAGCATGCTGCCACCGCACACCAGTTATTCTGCTCACTGTAACACACACAAAGACCATAGGCTTGCTTACATTTCTTTATATTTCTCTTAACACGCATCCACTGTTACTGCCTTAAAGAGGAGACTCTGCATACTGTGAATTTCGACTGAGACTCTAGATAAAATGTTGCTTAAATTCCCTGTTTAAAAGCATCCGTTTGCACTAAGTCTGTAGAGTAATCCATACTTCCTGACGTAAGCCTGCAGTGCATCCCAGTAATAAAATAGTACACATAAACTAGGTCTGATTCCAACCTCTGAACCCATTGCACAGAGATCAATGATGGGCCACCAGTCTATTAGCCCACAACTAAATATGTGTGGTAATTCCAACACAATAACCTCAAACCCCTCCAGGCTGCTAGTGAATGCAAAACCTGCTTATTCTGGATCCAAAGTGACTGCACACGCATCTGTCAGTCCAATAGCTAATAAAGCAGAGGATCCTAATTGCAATGAGTCTCTTCTGATAAGCACGGAGTCTGGGAAAATAATTAATGCTGAATCATTAATTGGAATTGTTGTGTGATATGTGTGAGTGAGTGAGCGCTTGCATGTGTGCATAGGCGTCAGTCAGTGATTAAAGGGTTTGCAGTGTCATCTGGGCCCAGAGGGCATTAGCAGCAACATCAGTGCAATGAGAGGGGAAATGATAAACAAACCGGAGTTCATTGTGTATTCATGAACTGCTGCCCATGTATTTGTGCTATATTCCCATCTTTTGAGCAAATACAGCCACAATAAATAGATGGTACTGTAAGTTATATAGAGCTTTTCATTATCACAGCGATATGGACTGTTGCAAAACAAATATTAACAAAACATATTCCTTTACATGTGCTGCTTCTTTTGTGATATGTTCATCATAGGCAGTGTTGGAGTTGTTGGACAAAAAAGATCAAAAAACTAAAGTAATGCATTTATTGCTTATGTACTTGTTACTTATTAACTCCCTGGGGAAAGTAATTGGTTTCAATGCTCATTACATTACTTTTGCATGACTCTGCAACATGCCCTCACATATATTGCCCCATAATTGACAATACATGTCAGCTCTTCGCTGCTAGCATTGCGCTGTCTTTATAGATGCTTGCAAAGACTCGATGTCGTGTTAGCAGCAGTGGATGTTTGTTTCTGGTCTGGGTGCAGTTTGCACATTTCCATCATGCTGCTGGCCCTTTCATGCATTAGAAATCAAAGTTACATCTGTTCCACTCAGTAGTTGTACTTCTATTTTTCCTCATGAACTGAAGTCATCTGACCGTGGTGTAGGAAAAAAGGCATATTTGATTATTGTTCACCTATTTGTGCAGATAACTGAGGAATTTAAGTCACACAAGTAACAACATAACTGTTTGATATGATTACTGAATTTAGTACAGAAATGTGGTACAGTTAATGTAATGTGATTATAGTAGCACATTACTTTGAACCACATGCCATGACATACTGGACAAAATCCCAGGAATAACAGACATTATTTAGGCAAGGTGGTTAGTCAGAACACAGACAGCTATTTAGTGGATGCTACATTAATTGCTTGGTCAGTGTCAGCCCACCACATTTAGAGTTATATTAAAAGTATAACTGTGAGCTATAAGTCACTGAATTTTGGTTTAATTTTATTGGTAATGCAGAAAATGCATATATGCTGTGATACTTGATTCTAATCTGCTGCTAATTCTCTTTTACACTGCTGGAATTGCAGCTACTAGAACACAAAACACACATTTATGGACAGTAACATTTAAGAACGCCTATTATATTAAAAAAAAAATCATTTCACTTTGATCTGCAGACAAAGTGCTTCCCATGTCTCCTTTATTAGGCTATGGGACAGTAACATTTAATGTTTAAATGTACCCATTTTAAACATTAAAAGCTCTAATGTGTACCCGCACCTTAGAAATAAACAGCACCACCTAGAAAGCACTCAGCAATAAAATAATTAGAGAAAGATTAAAGATTTTCTGAGGCACTAATATCTCGTCTTATTTACCACAGTGTTGCATTTTCCTGCTGTATTTTTATGTTCTTTAGAGACTTTTACTCACCTTTTTACCATCATCATTTGATAATGTCTCTGAATGAAGCGGGCGGCACTCACAGGACTCATTTTGTGCGGAAGAAGAAGGCACTCTTTTCACCAATGACTGGCAGATGACTGGCTATGATTTTCTTTCCACTGAAACTGCCCCAAGTTTCACCGCCATTTTCTAACATTCAGGGTTTTTTTTAATGTGGGCTGGTTCTTAAAAAGCACCACCAGGGACACCAGCACCAGCATTACATCAGTGGAAAAGAGGTATTTAAGTGGATGCATCAGCTAGCAGGAATGGTGCAGACTGTGCACACACTGACACGCACGAATAAGGACACAAGAATGCAAAGAGACAGCTACTTGTTGAGATTAGTTTTTGACAGCCATGTGATTTCCCCCCCCAAATATCATAAAGTTTTAGGGAGAGATCTGTAATTGTGGCATTAAGGTAGCCAAGACTGGCTCTTGTGTTTCCATGTCAGTTCTTATTTCCACCAGTTACTGTAGTTTTTTTTTGCAACCACACAACTGTGTTGTGCTACCCTGATTAATGACTTCAAAGTGAATGTATACTGTAATGAATGACAAATGTATACACACCATAATTTTAGATAAAAGGCAAACTAACCTTATTCTTTACTGGAGCTGGATAGGACCGTCACAGTAAAAGTGTGAGGGTCCTAGCCAGCTCCAACCAACAATAACTTGAAAAAAGAAAAACTAAAAAGTTTATTGCATCTGGAGAATGCATTATTATGTTACTGGAGAATTTGCAGCCAATACATATGGAATCCTTCACAGGGTACTTCACTTTCCCATCAATCTTTTCCAATCAGTGACAGTCTACATTTTCTTTAGCCTTTACTACAATTATATAAAATACAATATTACAGACTTGATGCGTGTTCACATTCAACAGTGAGATCCTGTTACATGCAGTGAGATCAGTCATTTTCTCTGTAGCCCCCAGCTACTGATGTATTAATGGAGACTGAGGGGTTTGCATCTTTTGGCAAATGCAGCACGGCTCACACTTTGAAATGTACATCGAAACATTGACATGTGGCATCGCTGAGACAAGATGAACTCGCATAACCTCCCAAAAACCTCATGATTCATGCAAGTCTTGTTCAGCTGAGCCCTAGTGCTAACCCACCACCACTTTGATGGTATGATTGATGCCATGCTGATTTGTTGTACAAGAAGAAAAAGTGGTTGCCTTCCCTTTGTGTCAGCAACATTCCCTGGCTGGAGCTGCGGCCAAACCTTCCAAGACACGCATGCACATATACACCACTTCTGGTTATGCAAGTAGGATTACACACACACACACACACACTTTGAGATGACCAGAAGTGAATCCAATTACTTATTTCACAAAAAAAAAAAAAACCCTTGCAACAAACAATACTGAATGTAATCCCAATGCCTGAGCTCTGCAGACTCCTAAGGGGCATTTAATTCTCTCATAATGGCATGTTGCATTGTGCAACAGACTCATGCACTGAGGGCAGATTAGTGTTTCACCAAGTCTTCAAGTTTTGATACCTTTACATACAAAAAAGATGCAGCTTGGTTAAAAAAAAATGCCACAGAGGACCAAGTGCGAGATGTAATTGTAATTGGTAGTGAACCTCCCAGCTGATGAGTGATAAGAGCCCACGATCTAGGGTACCATCATGCCTTACGTTGAAGATGTGGGGCTTGCAGAAACAAAAGGAGCCCTGTAAAATGCAAATTAGCCCCTTAATTTCCTAGAAAGTCTGCAGATCCCGAGGGAGTCACAGGGAATGTGGTGAAATCTGCAGCTAGTACATATTCATAATAAAAAAAAAGAGCGAGAGAAAAGATGTCAGGTTGAGATGTTTTGTATGTGGGTGCAGCAGGAATCCAGTAAGTATGACCTTTATCGTTCTCTTTTACTCCACAGATCACTCCTTTAATTGACGAAGAGGCTTTTTATGTGACTGCTACACACTTCTGGCAAAAGTCTGTCTTCATCTCGCTGCAGTTAGCGTGTAATGCGCCTGCTTCAGCACTTGCCTTTCCACTACAAGATCATTAAAGTGCCATGCCATTCATCATTTCTGATTCGCTCCTTGGGAGGAGCAAAAAACCGGTATGATACATACCCAAGTCTCCTTTCTCTGCGCTTAATACACACGCATTTCAATGTCAAACTCAGCTTAAAATGAGAGGGGAGATGAATGGGCCTGATGTAAATAAGAGCCAAGTGTGGATATTTCTCCTTACCTTGTGCTCAGCCTGCCACCCTCACACTAATGGGTTATCAATCTTATAGTAAATGTCATAAAAATGTAGATTCACACCATTTGTGTGTGGTGCTCAGTGGCAGTGTTTCATATTAACACATTAGCATGAGTCAGGGCTAAAAAAGGCTTATTTGGCCCACTGTTACACTTATAACAAGAGAACTGGATGTGGACCCTGTTATCTCACCCTTTGCAGCTTCAGTCTTCAAGCCCATTTTCATTTTCTCTTTCCTTATAGTCACTGAAGTGTAGCATGTTCCTGCCACACTGCTGCTGTTTCAGGCATCAAAGTTAAGAGCGTGCTTTCAGCCCCGCCAATCAGAAGGAACGTAACGCAACAGTCACGCCTGTTGTCAGGACTCTTTAACAGCAGCAATATATTAACTTAAGACTCCATCAAAGCTCAGCTGGTTTCAATCAAAACGGCTATTTGCCAGAAAAATGATGGAAACGGCTTTTAATTGTCAGTTGAGAGCTCAAGCTAAATCACACAGCAAGTCACAGATTTAGTGGCAGCAGCTGAATCACGAAGGAGCGAGCGACCCTAATGCCAACCTAAAGTCAAACATGTTTGTAGTCAACAGCTTCATGTTGGCAAACTGTGGGATTGTGAGAGACAGAGACACACATGCCGTGCTGACTTTCTCCAGACCACAAAAGTAAAAATAGAGAAATACTGATTGAGGCTGAGGCAGTGAAAGTCGCTCTCTGTCAAGTGCCAACAAGGTGCTCGTAGAAATGTGGGTTGGTGGAGCAGCTGTTAGAGAGGTCGGTGCCATCAAACAGACTGGACACTCCACTGCTCGCACTATCTATTAGGCATTCAGCCCACTCTTCAATACTTCTTATCGTGTTAATCCAAGGTCACGTCAGGGGAAATTCATTCCATCCTGTCGTCTTCTCCTTTATCCTTTCATAATAGCACTGATTAAAACGTGGGATGCTTGATATTTTTGGTAAGAGCCATTTTTATGCACCACTTTGCCTTATTAGAGAAATCAGACGATCCCCTATAGGGCAAAACCCTTGGTGACAGTGGGAAGGAAGAACTTTCTTTTAACAGGAAGAAACCAGATCTTGGCTCAGGGAGGGGCAGCCATCTGCTGCGACTGGTTGGTGGGTGAGGGGAAAAGAAAAAGGAAAGGTGAGCATTAGTGACAAGGATGAAACACAAACTATAAGGTTTTGCTAGGACAGATTGTTTCACACAGACAGAATTTTCTTTTCTTTTTTCTCATAAGCATATTAGTTATAATTATTAGTCCGGTATGGTGTTATGGGATAAAGTCAGCCCATGGGTTTCCAGCATTCAGTCCCCTTGTTTTAAAAAGTAGTACTGTATATTGATCAACATGCATTTCTACCTTAATTCTTCTGCTGTTGATGTGAAAAGAAAAAATACATAAAGACAATCATTAGAGTGGACATATGCACGCAACAACCTTACAATCTTTCACTGTACTGGAGAATTTATCCGCCGCTTATAGCTGCAGGGGCACAGACCAAAAATCTGTCATGACAAGTTCATTCAGTATCCTCACAGAGCAGCTCCACAGGCCGTCAGCGCCACGACGCTCTCTGTCCTGAACAGTCACTGGTTACAAATAATTTCCCTCCTACCCTCTCTTCTTTGTGTCTCTTATTATTCCCTTTGTGTGAAGATCCAGTGGGTCTCCCCCTCTCCAGAAAACAGTAAAAACAGCAGTTTGTTTTCTGCTCGCTCACCTCTGTGCTTTGATTACACACAGCTTTTGTCTTTTATCCTGCTTTTTGCAACTGTCTTTAATTATCGAGCTTTTGCTGATGTCAAATGCACTTTGCAGAGAATTCACTTTGAGCATCTGCAAGTAGTTTCTACGCAGAGAAGATTTTTAACCCAGATTCGCTGCAAGTCAGATGACAGCTGCTCGACAGGGCAGAAGGAAATTCAGAGACTGATTAGTCAGTTTTGAAGAGAAAAAAAAAAGCTTAATCCATAAGAAGCATCAGATGGCACACCTCCAGGTACCTCTTAGGGTCTGCTTAATCACGAGTCTCCGCCCAAAAATGACAATGGAGCTAATCGATGCTGATGGGAAAGCATGTCCCTGCTCTCTATCAGAGCCGTTAAACCCTCTTCTGCTGCAGTTAGACCTAATTTAATCTGACACTTTAAATGAAATATCTTAAGCCGTCACTGATCTTGGCGAAACACTACCCTCGTGATCCCACGCAGACACAACCCAAGGGCACAAAAAGAAGTTGTAAAATGAAAGCGCTAACATGAAAGAGAAGGAAGAGATGAGGGAAGAGAACTAAGGACAGATCGAAGGAGACGGGAGAAGGGAAAGAAAGTTATTACTTCTATGCGGTGGGGAGCATATTGAGAGAAAGAAAGTTAGAAAGATTAAAGAAGGAAAATGGGGAAAAAGAGAGAGAAACAGTGGTAAAGACTGAATGGAAGTATGATCAAAGCCACGCAGGAAGCGGGAAGTAGCCGATGATAAGAGTGACAGTCATAATGGCGAGCTGAACAGAGGGACCAAAGCTGGGGATGGGGGTCGAGTCTCACAGGGTTCCCTGTTGCTCCTGTCAGATTCACGCACTACAGCCGGCTCCTTACAAACAACAATGAACTGAGCAACCCTGACACATACCTCAAACCACCCAGGTGCTCATCTTCTTCTCATTTTAAGCATGCACTCAGACACAGATGTAACAGGTACGGCTTCTTTCCACCAGAAAATTTACAAAATCATCATTAATATTTTGTAGTCCTTTTTCTCTTTTAAGTCATTTTACCAAAACCACTTTTCCAAATATTAAAAGTTATCTAAACAGAAACAGTGTACGCTAAATTTCCAGATTCCAAATCTGGCCGGATATTTAAAGTTGGTTTTCAGTACTCTGACCTACTGGATGGAAACATTTTAGTCATCGAAAAAAAAAAAAAGGTCTTGAGGTTCAATATCCATCCTTATTGCTTGGACAGAAACACCTGGAAGTGGTTTGGTGAGAGAGTGGAATCATTACAAACAGAAAACGGAAAACTGAGCAAAAGTGTCAGAGATTAGGAGACAAACAGCGGCGCAACAGAGAGGACGACCCGAAGTCAAACGCAGCTCCGTTCAACAAGCAGCTCCAGTGACGTTTATAGCCGAGACCACATCTAAATAGGCTCGAGACAAAGACAGAAACCAGAGCAAATAAAAGCTGATACAAAACCAGCAAAGCCACTAAAAAGAGTTGGTCTATTTCCAAATGTAAAAAAAAAAACAAAAAAAAACATTGCTGTGTTGTGCTGTTGTGTTCCAACGAGGAGAAATTTAGCAAACATGGTTAAATAATCAAATGGAGTCATGTTAGTCTCAAGTGAGACTCTGGATGCACCATGCAGCGTCGGAACTCATTAAAAAGATATCTTTGTCATCATTTTTGAAGTGACTCCCCCTTTCTAGGTTTAAGCTGCCATTGTGCATGAATCTGCATGACAACACACAACTGATCGTGATGAATACATGCACTGGGTTGCAACAGTTATCTGATTACCTAATCAACCAGCCAGCTCTTTAGATAATCAGCTGCGTTCCTCATTCTCTGGTTTCAGCGTTTCATAAAGGAGAAGCTGCTCCTTTATTCACAGATAGCACCACAGGAGGTGGCTCCGCATGCTTGCTCTGGCAGATTTCTTACACCAGATGCCCTTCCGACACAACCGAAAATGGATTTGTGCCTCCTCTTGGGATCAAACCAGGGATCTTTTGCTTGTTGGGCAAATGTGTAAACCACTACACTATGCTGCTTTTCTTTCTCTTGCAAAATGAAAAAAAGAAAAAAAGGTACTGATTATTCAATCAAATAATTTATCCACATAGAAAATAATAATGGTTGCTTGTAGCGATCATTCCCAATGAGCAAAAGGAAACATGGAAAGGACAGATAGTTCCAAACACACTGGACCCAAATTCCACTTGGCCTGTTAAAAGCACTAGAAAGCCTGACTTGGCAACCAGAGTCTGCCGGCTGGTCTTCAGAGCAGGATTCACCAGAGTTAATGACTTCTCTTGGGCTAATCAAAGTGCTTACTAAGGCAGCCCCATTCACACTACCAGACTATATCTAGCCCCAACATGACTGCAGAGTCCTGGCATGCCATCACGCCTGCCTATTGGGTTGATAGCGAACAAGGCTCAGACAAATCTCTCTGCTAAGGTTATTAGTATTCCCTGGGGATGAAATCCTTTGCTCTCTCAATTCTGCAGCTTCTGGTTGAATGAGTGAGAGGGGGTTAACGCCATCAGTGGGCTCACAGCCAGCTCCTGTGGGATGGGGATACCAGATGCCGCAGCATCTCACTTGTTACACAATCAAGGAAATAATTGGTGCGCCTGACTTGGGCGTGTAATTCAATTAGGGCAATAAAGAAGCTGTTATTATTCTCTGGAACAAACACAGAGGATTATAGGGCAAGAGGTGCTGTTTATGGCAACACATGAAACCAAGAAGATTAAGGAATTAACCAATGGGCAACTTTAGGAAAAACTGGACTTAATCAACAAAGATTTAAAAAAAAAAAAAAAAGATTTTGTTTTACTGTCACCTTGTGATCTCTTTAGTTTCTGTGGCATCACTCTGTCCCTATACAAGCATCTTGGGCATTCTATGATATTTGTATACTACCCAGTCTGGAATTTATTATGATTACTATAGATTTCTTTCATAAGAGAAAAATGCCCCAATTGGTTTCGTATCAGGCGACTCTTTACAGCCTCATACAGATAAAAATCAATGCTGTAAGCCAGTGAATCTGTTCAGCCATCTATTATTAAAAATGTTCCAGGAATTCACGAGTGCAGGCTGTGAGGGATACTAAACAGATTAGGATGAGTCCTAATTCCCGTCTGTGTCTCATGAAAGCAAACATCAGAGGACGGTTTCCCCTAAGGTGATATTTCACTAATATGAATCTTAAAACCTTGAGCATCTTCAGCGAGACAGACATCTTGCAGCCATCATAAAGGAAGCAGAGGGCAGTGCGGTGGACGGAAGTCCCGGAGTGCGTGTCTCCAGCTGCTTCGCATAAAGTTTTTTTATGGTGATAAAACTGCTTTAAATGCGTGCATGCATCCTGAGAGTAACATTCGGTTCCAATGGGAAGTTCTATTAAGGTGAGCTAACCAAATGAAAACGGGCTCTTCATCCGTTTGCCTCGTGATTATCACCAACTGCGCCCAGTTTATCTGCGCTTTTAGTAACAGCTGCTCAGTCTGTCATGATGCTTTTAACCATCGCTGCGTAATCATCCTGCCCCGAATTGCTTGATCTTGCAGCACCTTGCAGAAGTGCTTTATATATCTACACCCATCACAGACGCACTCATTTAGAGCAGGTGCAGCCTGGAACAATCCACACTGGGCATTATCTTTTGTTCATTCCCCGCAAGCCACTCATTCCCACGCCTAACAACCCCAGCAACACATCACTAAGTCGTAAAATGACGCGTTTCTCTTACAAACTGATTGCAATTTGTCTTACCTGGCGTCGCTACTAAAGAACGGAGGTTCCCTCTTTATCGCAGCTCTTCATTCACACAAGAAAACCAAGGCGGCTTTTTGAGAGGAGGCGCCGTGTTGTAGATCTCCTAAAGGATGTTTCCAGAGAGGACAGAGCGGTTCCCAGCCCGGGTATCTGCGGGAGAAAACGCTCTGTTCAGGCTGAGAGAAGGCAGCGGGCTGCACACCTCTGAGCGCCAAGCCCGTCTGAGCGCTCAATGGGGGGGGGGGGAGCTGTCAAGATGAACACGAGGTGGCGGTGTTGCACCCCCCAATAGCCGACTGTAGTCACCTGTGGAGATGGTGCTTCCCGCAGCCTGATGGAGCATCTGTTAACAGGTAGCGGAGGTCTTTGAAATGTGGTCTACCCGGCAAAAATTACTCGTGCACCACTGGAGTTCAAATAAAATAACACAAAAAGGCAATCTGACCTGCTCATGCAGAACCTGCATGACTGCACATGTTGCATGCATGAAATGTTTTATTTATTTATTTATATGTTTTATTATTCTATGTTGATCATATGGCTATCACTTATTTTATAAGTGCAGATGTGACTACGATATTTTATTTGGTCTGATATATTTGATTGACTTTCACTTTCATCAGCTTCCTTATAATGCAAAAGGTCTTTAAAACACCTTGAGAATCTTTATACTTTCACAAGTGCGTTATATGGTATAATTCAAATGTTACAGTAATACAGGCATGTGATGACTATAACCTCAGCCACACAATGGAAAGGTATATGTGGTGATATTGTGATGGTATTGTGGTGATAACCACACTTAAAAGATATTTTAAAAAAGTGAATGCAGGTTTGTTTTCACACTCTGTCTTTCACTAGTTGCCTTTGAGTTACAGTGCTGCTGCTTCAGTCCCCCCTCCTGGTTTGGCCAAAAAGATGTGGCTGCCTCTTTGAATCTACTTTGATAAGCAGCTATCAGACCCCTCCTTTTCAAAATCTGCATCAACTTTTTGTCAACCATTCCTTCTAATAATTTACAAATACATGAGGTGAGTGCAGCAGGTCAATTATTACCCAGCTTACTTGACTCTTTTGCTGGCTTTCTGCTAGGAATTATAATCGCATCCAAACTTTACTGAATAACATGAACAACTTATCCTTCAATTTTCCTCCTTCACTTGGAAGTTTAATCATTATGGTAATTTTATTTATTTAGCACAATTCATTATACTCAAACTCTGCTTAACACACAAGATAAAAACATAAAAACATGTGTAGGTTTTTAAACCGCAAAATAAAACTTCATAAGGCTGCACACATGCACACACACTCAGCTATTGAGTGTAAGCCTGTGAAAACAAAAAGGGTTTTGAGTCTGTTTTTGAATGCATGCACAGATTTGTGTTCCACAGAACACGGCCACAGTAACTGAAAGCACCCCCCAGTCTGATTCTGGGGACGGTTAAAAGATCTGCACCTGACGGCCTGAGAGGTCTGACTGGTTCATAGATAACAGAACATGTTTCATGTTTACCAGGTGCACGTCTACCTGTTTTGGCTGAAACATTTAACTCTCCAATAGCAGCATTTCTCCTTAGAGCCTCATTTAAAGCTTCTGTCTTTTCCCCACCTTACGTTCCTGCCTCAGTTAAATTGTTGGAGCTTTGCACAGCAACAAGTGTATTTATTATTAATAATGCATTTTCCTTATCAGTTGTTGCCACTTCATCCGCACTACTGAAAACAGGGTAATTCCATTCTGTTCTTCCTCTTCCCCTTTGTTTTATCATTTACTGCCTCTATCCCACAGAACTCTCTCTCATGGACTCTTTTGCATGTTCTTTTAACCAGTTTAAAACATTTATTTCTACTGTTTACTGCTTGTTTACAGTTTTCACTACTCCGTACTGGATAACGGTCCCTCCCAGTGGTCCCTCTCTAATGCGCTTTCCAGTCACACAATGGCCCTAGAGTATTAGACACTTACATGAACTCTGGTGCGTATATTTTGCCAGTCTTCCCATCGATCCGTGTCTTCCTGCCATCAATAATACAAACAAGATGCCTCTGATCCAGCAACATGTCCGTTCCCTGGCCTTGTTAATCAGTTTCAAAGTGTCCACACCCCACAGCGCCTCCTTTATTCATACCTTCTAATTCCTCAAGTTCTAGTTTTCTGCATGGATTGCAGAAATTTATGATCACCGGCTAATTCTTGTGTGCCTACTTCAGTTATCACCACACACTCAAGTTCAGATCCAGTATCAATTATCCTAACAAAAAGTGATATAACCCCCATCCTGCCCCACCTCCTGGGAAAACACTTGGTGGCCAAGAAGGCTCACC
The DNA here is from genome assembly GCA_024447675.2 of Pterophyllum scalare. Taxonomy (NCBI): domain Eukaryota; kingdom Metazoa; phylum Chordata; class Actinopteri; order Cichliformes; family Cichlidae; genus Pterophyllum; species Pterophyllum scalare. The sequence continues at coordinate 7,353 of JAMQGT020013144.1, read as the reverse complement.
AGCGCCTCTACTTTCTCCGCAAGCTGCGAAGAGCCGGAGCCCCAGCCCCCCCATCATCGCTTTCTACAGGGGCACGATCAAGACCATCCTGACCAGCGCCATCACAGTGTGGCATGGCGCCTGCACAGCATCTTGCCACAGGACTCTCCAGTGCATCGTGAGAGCAGCTGAGAAGATAATCGGTTGAGGTGATTACAAAGAAGGTATAGATCGTATTAATTGGAAAACATACGGTATTTTTTTATTCATTTAAGATGGATGTTTACAAAAGACCCAATCAGACAAAAAAAAAGAAGCAAATGTCTTGATTTCCTTTCAGAGGAAGGGTGGGTTTATTGCTAAGAAAAACACTGGGAAAATTAACTGTCAAATTCTGAGTCAGTGATGAATTTAGTGAATAAGTCTTTTCAGTTTGAGTGCATTTGTGTGGAAGGCTTAGAAAACGGAATTTACAAGAGGTGTATATCGAATCCATTTTATAGACAGAAACAAAAGCACTCTTATGAGTAAGTGCTTGGTGACTCCAGCAGCACCAAGCTCAGGGAGGGCAGCCATCTGCTGTGACTAGTTGGTGTGAGAGGAAAGAACGGCAGAACATGAAGCATTTTTTTCTATTCGTTTATTCAAGACATTTAAGTATGAACATTATGACAGAACCACTTTAATAACAACTTTACAACAAACTTGGGCATTTATTCTGATGAGAAAATGTTTGATTCAAGTTTGCATGAGCCCTGTAAACCCTGCAAATAATGATAAATTTCCTGTAATTCCAAATTCAAAGCAAGAATAAATCTGGTATTGCTTGAATAAACATTTAGGCATTAGTTAGTAGTTCCTGGTTTTCCTGTTTCCCATGTAGACTCAGAGAACATCTTGATAACTCATCCCTTCGTCTTGTGTGAGAGCATGCGGTTTCCATGGAAACCACCTTGATATATATATATATATATATATACAAAGATGTGGATTTGTGGTTTTCAACAAGATTGGATTTTCCCAGATCGAAGCCTGAGCACGGAGGTCACACACAGTTGCATTTTTCACATTCAATTACTGCGGACTCGACCTGTAACCACCATCATACCTGCCTAATCCAAACCTTTAGTCTCATCTAAACCTAAGCTTACACTATCCTGATGTCACCCTGTCAAAGTTATTTTATTGTTTTATGGCTTTTATTTATTGTATGGTTTCAGTAGTTGTCTTTGCTGTTGTTGTATTTTGCATATTTTTATTGTGAAATCTGCTGGGGTTTTTTTTACTTTTTTTAATTTTACTTCCTGACACCACCCAAATCAACTTAATGAGCTACACCTGCTTGGTCCATTTCCTTTAAAAGGGAGGACATACAGGCCAAGAAGAGCAAAGGAAGAAAACCTCCTTATGGCAATGAAAGTCAGAACTAGGAGGCTGTGTTGGGCAGGGTGTCGACAGGGGGCACGTACAGTGGAAGTGGGCAACATTCTTCCACTCCAAGGCCGACAGAAGCCTACACAGGCTCTGAGACATCAGCAGAGAAGGAAGACTACAGCAGCAGGCAGAACTGAGCACTTTGTTCAACCAGCTGGCTCTATGGAGCCACCTGATGTCATCTTCATACACAAATATTTGGACGCACAAAGACTTGTGAGGACAACTTTCAAACATGCTCATTTAAAGGCACACAGGGCTCAGTTCACTCTGGACAAAAGCTTTGATTCACAGCCTCTGATCTGCAACGATTACTTGACATTAGACGTATTCAGGCAACACTGGGTCAGTAACCTGACTTTAAAGTGTTTTTCAGCAGAGTTATTTGAGTCAGTGCAATCAATATAATCAATATGAATATAACATGTTTTGGCATTAATGAACATCCATAGATGCAACTTCTCTTTCTTAATCTGAGAATGTAAATCCTCTCCTAGTGCCACTGTAACCAGTCACTGTGACTCGAAATTACTGCGATACATACCAGACAAGTAACTAAACTGACTGTGACCCACTCCAGGGAAAACTTTGTATTCTCCAACCAGTTGGTGAGGACGCAGCTCCACAAACCTTCTTGTGATTGCTTTGGTCAGTTTCAACAGGAGAGGGTATTAATGATAGATATAGCTCACATATCAGTGTTGCAGGCACATTTCTCACTATTCCTGTATCAACTAATATCACAGTTTTTTACAGTTCTTCCTACAATTGTAGCTACTTTGTGTGTTGCAGATGAATGAGTGTCCTGCTGCATCATTTCTACTGCAAAAGTCAATAATGTTTTGAAGCTTTAATTTTCACTGTCGCCTAAATGAATAGTAGTCTTATTAGAATCAGAAATACCTTATTGATCCCAGAGGGAAATTTCAGTTGTTACAGCCACAACCATTAATCATATAAAAAGAATAAACGTGTACAAATCTGCAATATGTACATGAGCGTTCTTATGAATACAGTAAAACCAGTGGCTGTGATACTGAATATAAATCTGTATAAATACTGTATAAATGTACACATAATAAACTGCTCTGATGAACCATAACTCTATAACTCCTCTCATTAAGGGAGGAGTTATAGAGTTCGATGGCCACAGCTAGGAATGACCTCCTGTGGCCGGCATTGTGTGCTCCTGTGTCTCATCACTGTGTCGTAGAGTGGGTGGGAGCCATTGCCCATAATGGTCTGCAGCTTAGACAGCATCCTCCTCTCTGACACTGCCATCAGTGAGCCCAGCTTCACTCCCACAACATTACTGGCTTTGTGGATCAATTTGTTGAGTCTGTTAATGTCTGCCTCCATCAGCCCAGCATGACCCAGCATGCAACATCATAGAGGATAGCACTCGCATCAAAGATCCTGAGCATAGTCCGGCAGATGTTGAAGGACCTCGAGCGCCTCAAAAAAAAAGAAACGGCTTTGGCCCTTCCTGTATAGGTCATCAGCGTTCATAGCCCAGTCAAGTATATTGTCAATGTGAACTCCCAGATACAATGTCCACACTGACCCTGATGGACACGGGTCACCGGTACCTTGTCCCTCCTCAGGTCCACCACCAGTTTCTTTGTCTTTGTCACGTTGAGCTCTAGATGGTTCAGCTCACACCACACGACCAAGTCCTTCACCATCACCCTGACAGGCAAACTGGAGGGGGTCCAGAAAGGCATATTCTTATTGTTAGGGAGGGCTTTGATGATTTGTTACTCACTGCTTGCTGTTTGGGTAGCATTTAACAATCCTGGTTGGGACAGTGTTGTCCACACAAAAGTTAACGTAGTCTGTGACACTTTCTATGAGCCCGTCGACATCCTTTCAGTGCAGCTCACAGACTGCCATCCAGTCAGTCACCTCAAAGCAGTCCTGTAGTGCTTCATAAATCTCCCCAGACCATCTCTTGACTGTCTGCGTGGTCACAGGCTGACTCTTCAGATATGTTAGCTGAGGTCACCAAGTTATGGTCTGACCTCTCCAGACTGGGGAGGGGGAGCAGCTGTCTGCATCCTTAACGTTAGCATACAGCAGGTCCAATGTTCTTTCCTCTCTAGTTTATGAGAAAATGGATTATGAGAAAATAAATGGTTACCCCAGTGTTAAACACACAAAAAATAATGATTCTGCTTCCAGCAGAAGAAGCTTTTATAATTGAAGAACATGCTGCTTTATACTTTCCATTTAGGACACATGTATGCAATAATACAATCCTCTAAATCTGTTACTGGCCTGCACCTCTGGTAGAATTAACAGGCTGAAGTTACTATAAATGCATGTCTGTCGGTCACCAACCATTTATTTGGTTAAGCCTGGCACGTGTGTCCAAACAACAGAGGGGCAGTTTGTTGGTTTTCTTCTGTGTCATTAGAAACAGACAGACATGTGACTATTATCATGATCCATAATGATCCTTAAATTAATGAGGCTGAAAATATGAATACTGGGAGATCTGACTGCAAGTGCAGTTTTTAACCCGAGTGGAATAGATGTGAGAACTTAGATCAACCCACTAGCATCAGTACAGTGGGCCACAGCTCTTCTTCAGGGACCTGACTCCACTTTGAGTTGAAGCTGAGCCAGGACAGGTCAACGGTCTACAAATGGGGCTAGCATTGCTGGAGGAAGGCGAAGTAGCTGAAGAGGACTCATGTGGGCACAGACCCTCACTATGGGCCATTGTGTGTCTTTGTGTGTCACAAGAGACAAGGCTGTATTCGTGTGCATGTTGCATACCCGTGTGATTGTATATGTTATGATAAAAGGTGTGTGCTGAACACAATATTTACCATTCAAGAGCATTTATCGTCTTTTTAATGATGCTTGAATATCATATTTTATTAAGTACAGCAGTGTGTCAACTTGTCAGCTCAATCTCAGCAGGGAGACAGAACAATAGCTGAGCAAAGATGTCAAACTAAATTGTCAACAGGGAACTGGCAGCTGAGGAAGAAAGCTTGACACACAATTTTGACACACAACTTTGACAGGTGTTCCGGTTTCTGTGTGAGGAGGATTAACACTGACAGTTTTGAAATGCCAACACTGTTAATATACAGTAAAAATGAGAGCTTTATCTCACCAGCCCCTCATTTACAGCTGATTACACATGTAAGAGTATGACATAAAAACCTCAGCGTCAGTAAGAGCTCCCGTCAAATCAGCTTAATGCTTCCGTCCAGTTGCACTCACTGTTAGCTGCTGGGCATGAAACCCCAAAATATGCTGGAGACTCCTAATGTTGTGTAACTCCCCCTTCAAAAATAAAGCAACAGATACACATTTATTTCAGAAAACAGGTGCACAACATACAGACAAACAGGCCCAGCATTCGGAAACAGACTCCGAGCACAAAGTCTTTGCAATGTTTCAATACTAGACTATTACAAGGCAAATGCTCACTTACAGACCTATTTTGCATGATTAAGTTTTAGTACTGACATGTAATTAAGTTAGATTTAAGTGTGTGGGAGTCTGTTTATGTTGAAGTTGGCATCAAAAGACATCTAAAAGGTTTGAGGAAAGAAGGAGTGGGTAAAGGGGGGGAAGGAGTCTGGGCTACGTTCTTCTCCCTCCTCTGTGTGTCCTCCGGCTTTTCGCTGGAGCTGCTGTCTCCATCTGCTCCTGCTGCCTTGTTTTAAATGCAAGCTCTTGGACAGAAAAAAAGATTATTTTTTTAATAATTCAACACTAAATTGCGATACCCTCAGAAATGAGTTGTTGTGATGCAATAAGTCATTATTCTGAGGTAAAATGAGCAGCATACAGTGTGTACAGAAAGTATTCAGACCCCTTAAAATTTTTCACTCTTTGTTTCATTTTATCAAATGGCTGCAATGAAACAAAAAGTGAAAAATTTAAAGGGGTCTGAATCTTTCTGTACACACTGTAGCTGAAGCTGTTTGCTCCTGGAGAAAGGACTTTGACCCCCTCTCTGCCTCTCTCGTCTCCTCTTCTCTGAAGACTGTATCGTAGAGAGGCCCGTCTTTTTTCTTTCACTCTGTACTTTCTGCTCCATGAGTAATTCAATTCAATTCAACTCAAATCAATTCAAATCAATTCAGTTCAGTTCAATTCAATTTTATTTATAGACCAAATACAACAAACAGTCGCCTCAAGGCGCTTTGTATTGTGGGTAAGACCCTACAATAACACAGAGAAAACCCAACAGTCAAAACGACCCCCTATGAGCAAGCACTTGGCGACGGTGGGAAGGAAAAACTCCCTTTTAACAGGAAGAAACCTCCAGCAGAACCAGGCTCAGGGAGGGGCAGTCATCTGCTGCGACCGGTTGGGGCTGAGGGGAGAGAGACAGGACAAAAGACATGCTGTGGAAGAGAGGCAGAGATTAATAATAATGATTAAATACAGAGTGAAGTATAAACAAGTAAATAAAGGTGAATGAGAAGAAACAGTGCATTATGGGACCCCCCCTCCCAACAGCCTAGGCCTATAGCAGCATAACTAAGGGGTGGTTCAGGGTCGTCTGATCCAGCCCTAACTATAAGCTTGATCAAAAAGGAAAGTTTTAAGCCTAATCTTGAAAATAGAGAGGGTGTCTGTCTCCCGAATCCAAGCTGGGAGCTGGTTCCACAGATGAGGGGCCTGAAAGCTGAAGGCTCTGCCTCCCATTCTACTTTTAAGTATCCTAGGAACCACAAGTAAGCCAGCAGTCTGAGAACGAAGTGCTCTATTGGGGTGATACGGTACTATGAGGTCTTTGAGATAAGATGGGGCCTGATTATTCAAGACCTTGTATGTTAGGAGAAGGATTTTAAATTCTATTCTAGATTTAACAGGGAGCCAATGAAGAGAAGCCAATATGGGAGAAATCTGCTCTCTCGTTCTAGTCCCTGTCAGTACTCTAGCTGCAGCATTTTGGATCAGCTGAAGGCTTTTCAGGGAGTTTTTAGGACAGCCTGATAATAATGAATTACAGTAGTCCAGCCTAGAAGTAATAAATGCATGGATTAACTTTTCAGCATCAGTCTGAGAAAGGATGTTTCTAATTTTATAAATATTGCGCAAATGTAAAAAAGCGGTCCTACATATCTGTTTAATATGTGCATTGAAGGACATATCCTGGTCAAAAATGACTCCAAGATTTCTCACAGCGTTACTGGAGGCCAAAGTAATGCCATCCAGAGTAAGTATCTGGTTTGACACTGTGCTTCTAAGATTTGTGGGGCCGAGTACAAGAACTTCAGTTTTATCTGAATTTAGTAGCAGGAAATTAGAGGTCATCCAGGCCTTTATGTCTTTAAGACATTCCTGCAGTTTAACTAATTGATGTGTGTCATCTGGCTTCATGGATAGATAAAGCTGAATATCATCTGCATAACAATGAAAATTGATGCAATGCTTTCTAATAATACTGCCTAAGGGAAGCATGTACAATGTAAATAAAATTGGACCTAGCACAGAACCCTGTGGAACTCCATAATTAACCTTAGTGTGTGAAGACGACTCCCCATTTACATGAACAAATTGGAGTCTATTTGATAAATATGATTCAAACCACTGCAGTGCAGTACCTTTAATACCTATGGCATGCTCTAATCTCTGTAATAAAATGTTATGATCAACAGTATCAAAAGCTGCACTGAGGTCCAACAGGACAAGCACAGAGATGAGTCCACTGTCAGAGGCTGTAAGAAGATCATTTGTAACCTTCACTAATGCTGTTTCTGTACTGTGATGAATTCTGAAACCTGACTGAAACTCTTCAAATAAACCGTTCCTCTGCAGATGATCAGTTAGCTGTTTTACAACTACTCTTTCAAGGATTTTGGAGAGAAAAGGAAGGTTGGAGATTGGCCTATAATTAGCTAAGACAGCTGGGTCAAGTGATGGCTTTTTAAGTAGCGGTTTAATTACAGCCACCTTGAAGGCCTG
>JAMQGT020013143.1:0-10319 GCA_024447675.2 Pterophyllum scalare | reverse complement strand
ACCTGAAAACATCACTTGACACATAAGTTACCAACAACAAGCCACAGTTTACCTGTCAGATGAATCAGTGGAGTAAAGCCTTCACCTTCCCAATGTGCCACAAGGCAAAAATTTGCATTGTATTTAAGCTTGAGCCAAGGCAGGCCTGCATCTTAAAAAAAGAAACTCAAAAACCATTTTCTCATCTCAGCTTACAATTATTCAAGGTGAATTTCTAATGGCCGAATCTGTATTCTCTATTGCTGAACTCCTATAGTGTTTGTGAAGTTATCCTTGAAATGGCCAAAATGAGCGTTTCTGAGCGAGAAACGCTCAAAACGCACATAAAAGCTCCTGTGCTTGCAGGATCGTGGTGAAACACGGGGTTCTGCTTGGAAATCATATGAGATTGAAGGAGAATCATTTAGAAACATGTTTGGAAGCAGTTTGATTGAAGTTTGTGAAGTTATCCTTGAAATGGCCAAAATGAGCGTTTCTGAGCGAGAAACGCCCAAAACGCACATAAAAGCTCCTGTGCTTGCAGGATCGTGGTGAAACACGGGGTTCTGCTTGGAAATCATATGAGATTGAAGGAGAATCATTTAGAAACATGTTTGGAAGCAGTTTGATTGAAGTTTGTGAAGTTATCCTTGAAATGGCCAAAATGAGCGTTTCTGAGCGAGAAACGCTCAAAACGCACATAAAAGCTCCTGTGCTTGCAGGATCGTGGTGAAACACGGGGTTCTGCTTGGAAATCATATGAGATTGAAGGAGAATCATTTAGAAACATGTTTGGAAGCAGTTTGATTGAAGTTTGTGAAGTTATCCTTGAAATGGCCAAAATGAGCGTTTCTGAGCGAGAAACGCCCAAAACGCACATAAAAGCTCCTGTGCTTGCAGGATCGTGGTGAAACACGGGGTTCTGCTTGGAAATCATATGAGATTGAAGGAGAATCATTTAGAAACATGTTTGGAAGCAGTTTGATTGAAGTTTGTGAAGTTATCCTTGAAATGGCCAAAATGAGCGTTTCTCAGCGAGAAAAGCTCAAAACGCACATCAAAGCTCCTGTGCTTGCAGGATCGTGTGCTCTGCAAACATAGGATTGACGTTCTTGCAGAAGCATCGGATTTCGTAGGCTTTCTGGCTCAGAATAACGCTCATTTTCAGGCCCATTTCAACGTCGATTTATGACTCTCTAAGCAATAGCTTCACAAACTCAAACGTGCTCTTCCAAACATGTTTCTAAATCGATTCTCCTTCAATCTCATATGATTTCCAAGCAGAACCCACGTGTTTCACCACGATCCTGCAAGCACAGAAGCTTTTATGTGCCGTTTTGAGCGTTTCTCGCTCAGAAACGCTCATTTGGCCATTTCAAGGATAACTTCACAAACTTCAATCAAACTGCTTCCAAACATGTTTCTAAATGATTCTCCTTCAATCTCATATGATTTCCAAGCAGAACCCAGTGCTTTTCATTACTAGTAACATCGGTGTTGATTTAAACTCCAGAGTCTGTGGTATATTGTTTCCTCACATTTCTGTGAGACGTTAATCTGCTGTAAGAGCAGAACAGCCATGCTGCGCTCACATCAGGGCTTTTATTGTGAAGGGTAAGGCCAGTATTTCAGGCTTCCATCCCGCAGTCGCATTTAAATGCCATTTTTCCCTTATTTGAATAAGTACTGAAGCTGCCCTTACAAAACATATACTGTTGCTTCTTCCTGCCATTGTATCTTGAACTTTAACCCTTTTGCTATTTGTATAAATGAAGCAGAGTATCTAAATCCAGTTAATAATTCAATTCATAAAATTTCTAGACAAAGGCACCTTTGTGGGTTTTTTCTACCTCATTCATATCTTTGTGTGTGATAAGCCCCAGTGATGGGTACAACTGTCGTGTTATGTGTTATTGTTCAGTTTGATGTTTGAAGGCTCAAAATGATGTGAAATAAAAACTCAGATGTCTCAAAGCTAAAGCAATGAGCCTGTTTATAAAATGTGAGAGTACAGACGTGTCTGTTAAAATGAAGGGAGTAAAAGAAAAACCAATACTCAAGTAAAATATTAAAAATACTACTTAAGTACAGTAACTTGTGCGTTTGAATTCATGTGGGAAGTTTATGAGAAAATCATCTTTAAGGAGTCTTTCTGAGAGCACGAGGGTCTGAAATGAAACATCAGTTTATCAGCTTCAAATGTTTTCTGGTTGATTTCGAACTTTTAGACAAGTCTGATATTTTTCTCTGGTTTAAAAAACGAGTATATTTCTAATACTAACTGAGAAACTAAATATATTGAGCACCGTGAGTGTCAGAATACACCTCCAAGTCTTCGGTTCTGTTATGGCGGCACGTGTTCTCATCCTGGTTGTTCTGCTGTCTCGTCACACACTTCCTGTGTATCCCCGTGTTGGAACATCGATGTGAAGGCCACGTAAACGTTCGGCTCCCTTTAAGTCTAAAACATACACGTCAGCAGTTTGGCAGTGCGGTGGTGCTCCTGGTTTGTTAGCCAGGAGAGTGTGGTTCTCCTCCCGGTGTGGCCTTTGTGTCTCGCTTTTTGCACTCATTTCTTTGTTTGACACACTCATGGGGCGTAAGCAGGAGGAACTACTGGCTGAGTTTAGGGAAAGGTCGTGGTCTGAGGTAAACGCTGCTCGGTGCCAAATGATGAGCAGTCCTTTTCATAAGTGCTTTGAGAAAATACCTCGGAAATGAGAAGCGTCCGGGTGATGCGGTTTTCTTTAAGTCAAGGCCCCACAGTGTGACTGTGTGCAGTCTTATATCCACTCAACATGAAGCACACACACTCATATCTCCTCCACATGGCCCTGGTTCATCTCAGCTGGACCTCGATGCTTTAGGTTTCATAAATCTCTTCTCTCACACTGTCAGGGCCACCCAGCCCTCTGCAGGTCACTGCACAGGAAGCAGAGGCCACAGCACAGTAAAAACACTTTATTCTTTGAGTCACGACACGACCTGATGCTCCTCCTGTTTTACTCTTAGACTCAGGATTCCCAAGGGGCCACATGAGAACCTGGGACTGTCGCTGAGAGCTGCAACAATAAGCTGAACTCCATTCTGCTCAATATTAATTTGATATTTATATAACCAGTATGGGTAGATGTTAAAATTGGGCAGTGAAAATGTGAAACCAGCCTGTAAAAATCCAACATTTTAAAACAATTTAATCAGCTCTCCTCAAAGCAACCGTGAACAAAATGTGCAATAGTTTAAAGACTTTCAGCTTCATCTACAGCGTAGTTCAGTGAGAGAAATCTGCATTAAAGTCAGGTTCAGCACCTGAGATGGAAACACGATGGACCTCTGTGTCTGCATCTGAACCTCATCACTGACAATATCTGTTCACGTGTGAAGGCTGATCATAGAGAACCAACATCTTCACTGCTGGGATGTGAATAAGGAAGGTGCTCATCAACGACATTAATTTTTAACGCTGACTTACACAATACAATAATACAATACACAAATATTGATTTCAGTTTTAAATTCATCCGTTTTAAATTTTTCCCATCAGATTTGGATAGCTGTCAGTTGGAAGACCTGCCAGTTTGCATGTCTGACATGCAGTTACCTTATCACTCTGAGCCGTAGTGCCTTTCAGCTCCTCCATAGTCTCTGACGCACTCGTTAACCATGTATAAAGATGAGTAACTGTGGGCTGCGGGACGTCGTCCGGAGCCATGGAGAAAAAGTCCAAAATGCCTGCTTGTTTTTAAACGGAAGCTCCAGATTTCCAGCAGTGTCTTCAGTCCATCTTGTTCCCATTTTCCTGGAGAAGGACACATCCTCAAATGCTTCCTTTTTCTCAGAGCACATTAGTGCTCTCCCTGATGAACTCTCCATTCGAGGGTTTCTTTTTGTGATCATGTGGGCAAAGCTGGTCCTGACTGCTGCATCACTAAAGCTTGCTAAAAAAAAGTCCTTGTTGCCTCTGCAGCTTTGCTAGCAAAGCTTCAGATGTTTGTTCTGGCTCTGCATCAGTCTCTAGTCTTGTAACGGTGATTCAAACTGAGCAATCTGCCCTCCACAAACCGCTCACAGCAGTGAATAAATGCTTAAAGTCCAGCTCGTGTTAAAAAGCTGCATTCATCTTTCAGGGGCAGCAAACTCACATCTCTCATAAACTTCTGGTCCCATGCAGTGACGCTGCATTCATTGGCATAAGTGTACTGAGTGTTTGGTGGCTGAAATGGGACAAATGATGATGTGCGCTTGTTTGTGTTTGAATCCTAATTTCAACCGACCTCACAGTCCAGTCAGGGACAACCGTCCCAGTGCCCGAGTCTGTCTTACTCATTCATTTAGTCTGACACTTACTACTGGGCTAGAAAATGTTCAAACAGTTAATGAATGTGTTGCTATTCGATTGACTGGCCTGTGGTTGTTGTCTTACAGCAAAAACCAAACCTGACCTCAAAAACTTTAACAGATGAAAAATGAAAACATGCTTCTGAGACCTGTGCAGCCACAGTCGAAGAAAAGTCACAAATATAATAACATCACCTTTAAATCAGAAACAGTTTACTCCTCCACGCTTTTCCCACCCTCCTCCCACTCTTCCCTGCATCCGTCTAGCACCCGACCTTTGACCCCGCCCATCGTGGGAACATTGTCAGGAGCATGAGTTGGCGTAACAACCGGGGAGGACATTACCACGGCGATGATGAGTCTAACAGACCACCCCAGCACCTGTCGGCACACACACGTCTGAAAGAGGATGCTGCTTCCTGAACCTTTCATAATAAAATCCTAAAGAGGTCGTTTCTCAGAATGCGGGCAGGCAGGGAAACGGGATAAAAGAAACACCGTCTGTGCTGCATAAACTCCTCACAACTCCCCTCAGGAAACACCCAGAGAGCAACTTCAGTAAACAATACATCACAGCTGGTCCACGTCTATAATCTCCATACAGTGTGTGGTCTGTAAGCACGCAGCCTTGAAGCTCTGCCCAACTGTCAATTCTGTTAAGTCGGTGCCCCCAACCGAAGGATCCCTAAATTCCTGTTTGTGTAAATGACTCTGCATGCTTCCTGTTACAGTTTAAATATACACTAATATACAATAATATACACAATAATAACAGTGCAATAAGACAATAACAATAAAATATTTTTTACAGCTTTTTATAACTTTTACAGTTCAGGCAACTCTTACAAGAATTTACTTTTATTTTTTTTAATTCATTCTTTTGTTTTTTAAAATTTTTTCCCGTCCTGGTCGTTTTCTATATTGTTACTAAAATACTTCACAGAAACAAGAAAAAATGTGTATATAATATAAATATTTCGATGATGAATAACTCCGTCTGATGACCATCTTTTCTCAATGTCTGGTCTCGGTTGAAAAATACTTCTGAAAGGGCTCGACACAGATCCTGGACGACCTCGTTAGAGAAACTCTGTGTTTGAGAATCGTTTCATTTGATCTTTAGAGTGATCAGAACAAAAAATGTAAACAGAAATGAAACTCTGTTGATCACCGCACACTCCGAGGGCCATTTCTCATTCTTCCAACTCACGGCACAGTGAAATCATTTAGGTTATAGGTTCATAACGTGGGTGGCAGAGAGGCGGTGGTGTGTGTAAACACGGCCCAGAGATCGAATTTTTCACCAAAATACGATACTGGTGAAATTTGGTGCCTGTGATTGCTTCTGATTATCAGACCTAAAGATCTGGTTTATGTTTCATTCCAAAATTTCTGCAGGAATTAAAGAAATGAGATGACAGGCAGGAAAACGTGATTAGAAACGATGACCATTTTTAATGTGTGGAACACGAGGAAGTGCAAAAAACGAGACTTGGAGATAAGATGAAGAAGAAGAATTCAGATCACTGAGAATGTGACGCTGATGAAAGAGAACTGCTTCTGTAAAGGAAGTGTTTGGAAAACTCTCCCACCGACTCTCTCAGATCGAAACTCGACTCCGTCACTCGGTCAGGAGATGACGAGAAAAATTTACAACCTGCCATCAATCACAAGCTGTGGGAACTGTGGAGAAACAGCCAGACAGCAGCCTGTAAGACTTGCCGTGTGACTGCCATGCAGCCTGAGACCCGTCTGATCAATTCACTGCTGTACAAATAATTAACCTAATAAATCTGCGGTGGTTATTGTTATTTTAAATAATACAGATTTAACTCCTTATAGAACGTCTGCACAGACATAAATCAGCATTTTTCCAGGTCGGACAAAATTAATTCATTTGCACATTTGTCCAGCCAAGACTGGACTGCAGCAAAGCATAACGCACAATGTAAAGACATTATTTCCATTTGCACAGTCATAGAACAATGGTTTGAAAAAAATGAGTAGAACATAAAAACAATACTATGTGGAAATTATGAGTTTAAAATGACAGATTTATGAGAACAAAATAAAACAGAGCATGTAATCAATATGGTTTTGTTCTTAATCAGATAGTTTTATCCGTCACTAACTGGCTCAGAGTAGGTCCACACAAGAGGTTTACTTAAATAAAAGGTCGTTTATTAAACATAATCTGACCAAGAGACAAACATCAGCAGTGGGCTGATGAAGTGGAAGAGAGCGACTGAGCAGTTCATCTTTTATAACCTGGAGGACGCAGGTGAGCCCAGGACTTCCGCGTATTCTACCACTAGAGTAGCTTTGCATGATTCACAGTTCAAAATGATCTTTCTTTGTCTTGTTTTGGTGCAGCTGCTCAGACCTGTTTTAAAAGCTGTTTTACCTCTTTTAAGGATACTTTTTTCTTATTGGCTGCTCCTCCCAAACAGAAGGTTTGAACAGCAAGTGTACAGCCTGCTACAGAAAAACAAATGAATAGTTTTGGTCTCTGTAGCTAATTTCCTGTGCAGGGAGTGAAGTTTTCACAAGCAGTTGAAAGTGTGTTAAGACTTTGCCTTGGAGAGCGGCCTCTTTGGCAGGTGGACACTCAGCTTTTGTTGCTTCATCTGATGAATTATTTATTGATTTCACACCAGATTTCAGACATCTTTACTCAGCTTGTTTATTTAGGCACTCCTGGCTCTGTACACGAGACCCGAGCCGTCAATCAACACAGCATCTGCTTGGGTTCATGTCCGCTGGCCTAAATAAACACTCAAAGAATCACGAAGGAATCCGACCTGCGCTGGTTTGCAGAGTGACAGCGTGTGAACGACCTGCGGTGCGAAGCAGCTGTTGTTCCCACCACATTCCTCTCCTGACGATAAACAAACAGAGCACATCTATAAATCAGACCCGCAGCACGCAGCTGATTGAGCCGTTTGATCAGTGCTGCATTAACTCTGCGTGCATGCGTGTGAGAGCTCACCAGGCTTGAACATCAGAAAATCACACGACTGGTTTCTTTGCTTATTTGTAAATTCCTTTAATATCCAGTCAAACTAAAGACATATCCCAGAGTTCAGGGTTCAGTGCTGCTCAGATCAAAGTACAAAAATATACCTACAACCCTGTGGGACTCAACCATAGAGAGCAAATAATGTTAATAACTAAGATGACGGTGGTTGGTGGTTAGATTGAGGTGAGCGTTAGAGTGCTGCACACTGGATAGAGGAAGCTTCTGCCTAACTGAAACTTAAGACACTGACATGTTCTTTTTTTGTTTTATTTTATTTTTTTTAATTCAGCCATGAACTGTACGTTTCCAGGAATACGAGCTCAGCACAACGGTTGCCAGAGGAAGCCGCTCCTCCCGCTTCCCTCGGATTTCACCGATAACCTCCACAACCTCCAACCTGCGCTCCACTGAAAGTCATCACATTTGAACAAGCTGGGAGAAAACTAAAAATGAGATATGGGAAAGGTGTTTGGGGGAGAATCCAAGGGAAGTTTGTGTGGATGTGATTCGATAGCACACAGGGAAGGATTGTATCAGGCTAACAGGAGAGCCAAAAAAACACAACAAGGAGTGAAATAGCTGTGCTATAAACAGGTCACTTTATTTGAGAAAATATCTTTTAATATCTTTTCATGGACTGTACACACAGGCGACTTTTATGGAAAACATGAATGCTTTAGATGTGCTTCATATACAACAATAGAATAATTATGGCAAAGACTTGCATGAAAAATCTGCTAAAAACAAAAATGACATGTTCTGATTGCTCTGGGGAAGAGCTGGGATGGGGGTCGGGGTCATCACTGGTAACGACTGAGACCACTGAGGGTTAAACATGACCAAGATTTCAAATAATGAGCTCAGTGCAGGAACAAGATGTTCTGTATGATGTCAGAGAGAGGGGATATCCCATAGTCTCACATACTGTATATTAAAAATGGACATGTCACTGTGACTTCACTCAAAGGTTAGCTACTACTGACAAGTTGGGTTGTTTTTATTTTGTGCCAGATTGGGCTGAATTTGCATGAGAGACTGGAGTGTTGACCACACACATAAACTTCATGGCTGTATCCTGCAGCACTGCTAATTAGGCTTAAGTAACAAATAATATCCTAAAGTTTCTCTCGGCAAAACCAGAGCCTCCGTGGACGTTAGTCCAATGACAGATAACTGCATTAAAAAGGCTCCAACAGCACAAACATGGCCCAGAGGGACAGTTCAGGGAGCCTAATTAGCTAATATGCAAATTTTAAGTGGTGATAAATTCCAACATTGGCGAGAGCCAATGAGAAAAAAGTGTCCTCAAATGTGGTAAAACAGCTGTTTCGGATGAGGATGAACCGAGCTGCTACACCAAAATAACATCCATAAGCACTATTTTAAACTATGAATCATGCAGCACTACTCTAAGAGTCTACGGATAAAAATATAGATGCTTTCATGTAATTTGACATTAATACATGTATGACTTGAAATTTTACACTGATGACTTTGTCAGGCATTGCTGGGATTTTTTTTGAAAGGGGAAGCAGAAACAGATCAGCACACACTGATCTTCCTTCCAGCCAGTCGATGTGAAACAATGTTATTCCTGGTGAAGATTATTTCCTGTATGCACAGAGAATGTGTTACTAATTCCTTAATAATCAAACACTTGTATTTACAGTCGTCCTTGTGACACGTGGGCTTTAATTTCTTACATTTGTTCTCTTCACATCCTCAGAAAAAAAAAAAGAAGGTATTTAGCCAAATGCCAATTATCAAAGTTTTTTCCTTACTTACTGACAGATGAGCTGTGAGCACAATTTTGGAGTCCCTGTGAGAAAAGAGGAAGAGGAAGAGGAGAGTTGTGTCAAAAGCTGATAAGGATCTGCTGCCACCAGTCAGGGACTTTTCCCAAGAGCCAGCATGTCTGCATGTGTGTGTGTTTAAGTTCCTCTTGTCGACTGTGTGAAGCATTATGCAGTAAATTCATCTTATTTCTCTGTTTTGCCCCTTTCAGTCTGTCTTTCCTGTCTCTGCACTGTGACTGCTCAGAACTCCAGCAGAAGGCCATCAGTGTTGGGTTCAGTCAAAGCTGGACTTTAACTGTGACGCCAAATAAATGAGAGCAAACAGAGCAGCGATGCTGGGATTTTTAACCAGTGGTTAAAGTAGTCATGGCTTTTGTGCTTGAACCAGTTTTATTTATATTATACATGCTTCCCTCAGGCAGTGTTATATGAAACCACTGCATACATTTCCATTGGTATGCAGATGATACCCAGCTTTATCTATCCATGAAGTCAGATGAGGACTAGAAATTTACTACGGGCCCGCCGGCGGGACATGAGGTCGTATTTCCTGCTCATGTGCTGCACGTGAGAAATTTCTACAGAAGCTGCTGTGCCTCAAAGTACTGATCTAAAGACTGCATTTAGATCACACAGATGTCTTTAGTCTTCAGTTTTTATAAGTTTATAAGTTGTTTATATATTATACTGTTGTTTCGTTTTATTTTTAATGCAGACATGTGGTGATATTCCTTAAAGAAGGAAGTTACAATCTCACCTACAGGCTGTTTTAAAGCCTGCAGGAAACACACACACACACACATACACACTTATAGACACGTACTCACACATATATTCAGTGTACACATACCACGGTATACTTACTACCATATATGGTAAGGAAAGAGCCAAGAATGCTGTTTGTTACATGTTGTAAACTGAGTTTATGAGTTTACCCACGTGATTTTACTCTGAAAGTTTGGAATAAAACCGCTGCGAGGAAGCGGACAGTGAAAGGTCACTTCCTCTTTCAGTGAAAGGTCACTTCGTCTTGATTCGGGAGCTGAGCTCAGAGGACGGGTTTCCTCCTCGCCGCAAGTAAAAAGAGTTGGTGGGTATGTTTGTTCCTTGTTTTCATAAGAATGATCTGAACCGATCAATAACTCTGATATTGTACAGTGGTGTGAAAAAGTGTTTGCCCCCTTCCT
>JAMQGT020013142.1:0-18948 GCA_024447675.2 Pterophyllum scalare | reverse complement strand
ACGCATCGTGACAATATTGGGGGCAAAGCCCAGCGAGAAGGAGAAAGAATGAGGACCTGAGGGGAGAGAAGACAGCTTGTGAAGAAAGTAAGAGACAAAACTGATGAGAGAAACAATGAAAACCAAGCAAGTTAGAGGCAAAACTAAGACAGATGTGAGACACAGAACAAAGTAATTCAGGTGAGCGTGTATTAAGGTGAGTGAATAAAAGAGAATGGGAATATGTGAAAAGGAAAAATACAGAGAGAGGGGGACTGAGGCAGAACGCGATAAGATCTCTGATGGACGCACAAGGGTCTCTTCATGCTGCATGTGAAGAGGAGACAGTTGAGAAACAAGGTATTGTGGTTTCCCTCGATCTAATATATAAGCATGTGGTTGAACCCACTAACTGCTGTGTGTCACTATCTTTTTGTCACCAAAAAGAACACTTTTTTTTTTTTTTTTTTGTACCACATACAAATATCAAAAACAACAAATGTACTTATAAACCAATAAAATCTACATGCCTGATCATGATGAAACTCAGGCTTGTCTCAAATTTATGCTGTATTGTAGCAAGCAACGTGAAAAATAAAGATATATAAAGCCGTGCAACACATTTAAAATCATAATGTAGAAAAACAGATTCCTAGTGAGGCCAAAGACATTTACATATTTTCATCTCTGGGATATCCTGCTCTGCTTCCTGCTTAATCATCATTTGTATGTTTTCTTGATTAAATGATTCCCCCCCATAAATACTTTTTCGTTTGTTCTCTATAAACAACAGTTAATGAAGTATTATTTGTTTTTGGCTGATGTTCTGTCAGTGCTCCTGTCACTTGGGAGAAATCCTAGTATTTTTCCATAAACATGGAAATGATATGCCGAACAAGTGCTGGAGTATAGTTGTGAATATGTGGTCGTGTGTAGTGTCTGTGTGTGTGTGTGTGTGTGTGTTTCTCTTCAAAACCTCGAAAATAGAACAAGAGAGAAACACAACTTCCTTGCTGGCTTTTTACCCGTTTGTAGAAAGGCCTCATCGGCTCCATTCCGCAACAGTAAAGCTAGTGTTTCCCCTCATCTGCACCCCCGCCGTTTCAGTTTGTGTGCGCCTATTTTCAGCATTGTTTTCTTGAAGTTTTGTTTTTTTTTGATAGAGCCTGCCGTGCTAGACGACCACTTGACTGAACTTTTCAGAAACGTCACAAATCTCACACGAACTCTGCTACTTCAAAGTTGCATATGAACATTTTCAGATTGCTATCTGCCTCAGGCAGCGAAAAACAAGTTTTGAAGTAAAAGTGGATATCCGGCTCTAACTGTCAGAGCCCACATACCAGACAAACATAAGTATCATATTGGCATGAAAACAGGGTTTATCTCTTGATCACCCCACACACACACACACACACACACACACACACGCACGCACACACACTTTTTAATCTTCCTGCAATTCTTCTGGTGTCTTGTGTGACCTTTCAATCTGTAAGTCATATAGGGGAAACCTGTGCATATGAATGTAAGGGGTGAAGGGGCAATCGTTGACTTATCGAAATGCAGTTTCACTTTAGCTGCTGATGGTTCGCATTTCTGTGTGCACAGAGACGGCAAAGAAACATGCACCTGGTGCATTAGATGTGGGGTTATTATAGTAGCACACACACACATACAAGATGCCAGTCACCTGGAAAGCCACAAGAGTTGGTAAGGAAGTTATTAACCGACATTCCTCACATGTATTTTGATAAAAGCATGTAGCTGGGGAAGGGAAAGTGTTGAAGTGGCAATCCAAGTGTATTTAAGGGCTCCCCCCCCCTCTAACAGAAAACATCTGGAGCTGTATCGGCACATCATCTGTGCAGCTCCTGCTGCCTGTGAAGTTCAGTTCAGTGCCATGAAGTTATGGAGAAGTCATCTCCAGCAGTGGGAACTGTTTCTTTCTGTCAACTTCAGCCAAACGGATCGACTTGTTTTGTTTAAGTACGATTACTTTTTCATTTTAACTTTTGAGTGTCTGATATCAGCAATTTTGCACGAGCATGCAAACGGCCTTTCTTTTTTTGCATTTGCATTTGCATTTGCACCTCTGACTGCAGCAGCATAACATACTCATGCACAGTTCAAACTGCACTCACTGTACCCCCCTCCCCCAGGAAATAAAACAAGCCAGTGTACATCCTATAAGACTTATGAAAGCATGAATACATTCTTTCTATATGTAACAGCTGTGGCTGTCAAGCTGCACTGATTATTTAATTGTTATGTACACTGCTGCAAAGATAACACACCGACAAGGTAATTGAAATGTTATCCCAATCTTATCTGAGATGATTACTTAAACACTGACATTTCTAATGCATGTTGAATTAGGCAATTACATGCGTTTAACGAGAGCTGGTGAGTGAGAGTGAGTGAAGGGTGGGTTGAGGGGGGGAATTATCAGACAATGGAATGGGAATATTAAGCATTTCAGCCAGTGAGTGTGAGGTCAAAGATCACAGAGTGCTTATAGGCATATTAGCGACTTGGTTATGATAAATTATGACTGTGTTGCTATGACAACCAGAAGCCTGCATCCAGCAGAAAGGAAACGCTTTAATAAAGCAGTGAAACTAATGCAGTAGTCTAATGTCAGCTACGCTCTTGAGTCAGGCCAAAAATGAATAAACAATTTTTATTAGCCCCCCCCCAAAAAAAAATGTTTAACTGGGATGGGATTCAGAGGTTTTTTTCTTATTAAAAATGTTTTCATACCTTTATTTGATGGGGAAATCTTAGAAAAAAAATCAAGGTAACAGAGGCTGATTCTTTCTGCTGCTGCAATTTTTTAAAGTTCTGATTTGATTTATACACTCTGTGTATGTTTGTGTGTTTCTGTGTGTGTGTGTTTTGTGTGCTTCCATGTAAATTCCAGATTCCCCACTGTCTGCCATATTACAATGATTTGCCACTTACTTGACAATTAGACGCTAGCAGCTGGATGCTGATTTTTTTTTGGGGGGGGGGCGGTGGGCGCTTGTCGCCGCAGTCATGTCACGTCCCCCGTGAGCTCATTAAGCATGTGTGGAGCGAATGGCTGATTGGCTTAAAATGCTGGAGATGGACAGACAGGTCTGTGTTGGTGGGGCGCATGAGACAGAGCGAGAAATACAAGGAGAGAGGGAAAAAAACAGATTTTTTTTTTTTTTTTTTTAGCCACTACCATGTCGCACACAAATAAACAGCTCTGTGTCTGTTTATTTGTTCAAGCCAATACCAATATGCAATGCTGGTTCCAGTGAACACACATAAACTTACAAACAGTATGTCATATGCTTTAAAATTAGCTGATTGGGCTCTGACTTCATTACCAATGGGAGAGTCTTCTGCACACTAATCAATTTCCACCATGTAGTAATGGATTAATGCGCAGCGCTGGCTGTCAATGGCAGAATTAGCCACAATGCTGTGGGGGACAAAGCACGTGGCCAGCCTGTTGTGGGAGGGAGGGACAGAAAAGTCTGATTAGAAAGGATGATATCTCGACCCATTTGTATGCAATCTGCGTTTTCAGAGTGCACTGGTACATCTGTGCGTGCGCTGCTTTGCATGTGTGTACCTGGCTGCTCTCATTTAATAGCACATCCTGCTGCTGCCTGCTAAGGCTGGCATTTTTACAATCTCATTTGACTCTTACACTCCCCAATACAAGCAGGCCAACAAACGCCCCCAGCCATTTCCTCTGTCTGGTCCCTCCCTCCTAATTTGCAGTTAATAGTTTCTTTCTATTTATTTCCTTTCAAGAGCTTCTCTGTTCATAAGTAGTCAAAGGCATATACTCTTTCTTTATTTCTTTAGATTTTTTTCTATTTCAGTTTACTCAGTAACAGGGTATTCTTCTCAGCCAGTGATTTTCAAGGCTTTCCTTTAAAATCCTTTTATGAATTTTAGGACTGGATTTATGCAAAAGCTTGAATTACATGGGGAACTTGGGTGACTGGGGGAGTCCTGATGAAAGAAACTACTGAATTGCACTGAAGACATTGTAGCATTTCTAGAACTTAGCCCATTGTAGTTTTCAGGAGATTCAGGTCAGCACATTTTCCACAGTTCCACTGTCTGACGTGTAGGAGCGCATCAGGAAAAATTCCAGTTCAGAAGTGTTCCCTCTGTGTGGTTTAGGCAAGCGACCAGTGGTCTCTGCTATTCGCACATCACACGGACTTTGTACTCGGGAGCTGGACGGTTCAAGACTGGCTAATTTGTGTCAGAAGTTTTGCACCCTCACATGCACATGGAGTAGCAGTTTTGAAATGACTCTGTGAGTCATGGAATGACCATTTAGGAGAATAATTTCTTTTTTAATGTAATGATAGTTCCTATTAAAAAAAAACACACAAAAAAAACAGTCTCTGGTAGAAAGGTTGATTTGATCAATAGGCAGAATGGTGGGATTCCTTTAACAAATCATGACATTTTGTTGCTGGAAATATGGGTTTTCAAATATTTAAGGCTCTGTCTCAACCAGAGTTAAGCTTAAAAGTTAGATTTTTATAGAATTAAACCTTGAAGAAGAGAAAATCTTGTGAGTGGAAGGCTAACTTAGTGGCCCTTAGCCTATTTTATATATTTTAATAATGCCCATGCAAACTAGATTATTTGTAAGAACCATAAAAAGGTGAATATGGCAGAACCAGTTATGTTCTGTATGGTTCTGTTTTTTTACTCTAAGTGTGTGCAACATCCACTCAGGAAGTGAATACTCTTGCATAAACAAGAGAGAGGGAGTTAGATGGGAGTAGGTAAAGCCCAAGGGAAGAAGGGAAATGCCACATTGGTTCATTAACAGATGTTGCAACTGGCAGCCCTGTTTTTAATGAAAAGGACATGTTGCTCAAGTGTTGAGTGAACATCTGAAGGAGGTGTGGGCTGCAGAAAAACTCTGCCAGAAATGCCCCAGCACAGACCAGCCACAGGGCCCCAACAACACCAACTCCCCCCTTCACTGATGAGCTCCTCTGCCACTGGACAAAAGCTGCTGCAAGTCAAGCATGAAAGAAGGGGAGGGGGAGCCAAAAAGAAATTAAGGGTGTGTGGGAGAGAAAATAGCAGGGGGCATGAACTGCCAGCTGTTGTGTTTAGTGCTGAATTCATGAAGTAAAGAATCCCAAAACATCCATCTTGGACCAGAGAAGCTTAACATTGGCTTCAGGTGATGTCAGATCTGATGCATCATTAATGGGCTTCTGACTTATGTTCTTATTTGCGCATGTCGATCACATTAACACAAATTCCCAAAAAAGATGCTCTTCTGTGACATTCACTTCATTGATACTGATGCCCTGAAGAGAAATTGGAGCACTTAGCCTGAATCCAGGAAACTGAGAGACCGGAGAAGCGACCCTGGAGCTTGCTGGGAGTTGTTGTCATGTTCAAGGATACACGAGCAGGCTAGGGGCACGCTGGTGCTGCTGATTGAACCCGAGCCTTTGGAGAAAGTGTTCCTCAAAAGCAGCCTCAAGTAACACATCGAAAGCAAGCAGCATTACGCTGGCAAGGCTTCCGCTTACTTGACAGGACATTTTATTGAGCCAACACAAAGTGCTAGGCATCATAAAAATGTTATTACCATTCTGCTTTTAGAAGAGGCGGGTCCTAAAAACTCATCTACTTCATTGTTTAGGCATGCCCCCTTTCTCGCTTTTGTGGCTTTTGATTTATGTCGTTTGCGTTCTCTGCATGGAAATTACTCCCGGTGTGTAACCCTATCAGTCAGTTTCAGCTCTCCAGATAACCATGAAAAAGCAGTTTCAATAATTTCGGTGGCCAACATTTCCGAAGCCTTTTCATCAAAAGTTTTGACTCTATATGCAATAATTATATGTCACTGTTTTGTTTGGGTTTTTCTTTCTTTCTTTTTTTTGTTTGTTTTTGACAATGGCGGCATCTCTGATTACATCATGGAAGGCAGTGAATAAAGCAACAAGCCAAATCAGCCCCCTGAAGTGATATGTATTGGCTGGGGAGATGTATTTTTCCCCATGTTCTCTGCTGTAATCAAAAGGAGTGACGCTCTGACTGTGACTTCCATCACCACAGGCTAATGGCTAATCAAACAGGAGGGCTGCCAATTCTCAATGGATTTCTCAAGTTGTCCTGCACTCTCTCATTTTCTCCTGTTTATATATTCAGAAAATCAAACTTGCATAATTGACATGCATGCCATTTTCTTAATGGGATCCCTTTTTTTAAATTTTGTACGACCCTTAACAATGCAGTCTCATCAAAGTGTGAATGCCAGATTCATAATTTTCCCTCTATCCAACTTGGCAACACTGAAGAAGTTTAGATTTTTAACACTGTACCCTTTTTAAAAGCTTTTTTCTTCATACCCCAAATATCAGCTTTCTTGTATTCCACGATGTTCACACTCAGCGGTGCAAGAGGTGCAACTTTTGCTGGCTCCCATTGTCTTCAGCCTTTGTGAGGAGCCACAGTTCAAGGGTCAAAGTTCAAAGACTCTCTGACCCACAGATCTTTTGAAACGCCACATCCCATCAGTTCTCTGGAGCATTCGGAGGAGGATTTGTATGATAAATCAAAAGGCTTTCCCCCCTCCCACAGACCCAAATTCATTGCTGTCCTACCGTGAGCCCTTCACAACACACACAGTCAAGTCAGCAAGGGAAATTAACTTTATGATATGATGCTTATTGGCTTATTTGGGAACTAATTTGGTATTTCTGACTTTGTAAAGAAAGAGACCAAATTATAGGAAATAGCCAACAAACCTTTTTTAAATGGTACAATCAGGGGTTAAAGTGGGCTGGAACGATCTGGAATGGCTTTCCGGCACTTTCAATTAATGAGCAATTAAATCTAATGCAAATTACTGTCAAATTGGTTAATTTTACATGTGCTGCAGCCTGCCACTGCTTCCAGTGATGACATGTAATAAGAAGTACCAAAAAAATAATGGCATCCTATGTTTCTGCTTACACCTTCAACACATTCCTTTTCCCTTCTCATTCCTGTAACGCGTTCATGGCGCAAATGTCAATATTGTTATGGTCGCGTTACTTCAGCATCCAGTTAACACTACAGAAGAGGAGTGAGACTAACCAGAGTAAAGCTTTTTCAGATGCAGCTTTTCAAACAGGTCAACACATATGACCAAACACACAAACTCTTTCTGTGCAGTTTGTCACAACATGTGCCTGCTAGCTAAAGGTGCAGCTGCTGCATTTCACAGGGAGAAAAAAAAAATTGTTAATGTACAACAGAGAGGTGGAGAAAGCTGCAAGAAAGACAGGACAGAAGAGGAAGATGAGAGGTTATTTTCAAAAGTAAGGACTGCTCTGAAAGTGGCATTTGATAAACTGGAAATTTAATTTTAATTTTATTTTAATTCAATTTAAATTTAATTTTGTGTTATTCAGAGGTTGCATGAAAATAGCAGGCAGTTTAGTGCAGGCTACACTGGATAGTTTGCAGATTTTGCTGAAGTTTACAGTGAGGTATTATGTCGGACTGATGCAAAGCAGGCTGTGGTGTTCGGGGCGAGTGTTAAGTTACATCAAAGCTAGAAGACACATTTCTATTTCAGGCGATGATGCTGATTCAGTTCATTCACCAAATTCTACTTTTAACCTCTGGGTGCAAGATTACGGCAAATCATATTATTTTATATTCTGTTTATACCTTTCACTGTACTGTAGAGTAATTTAGTGTAACACTGCTCCTTTCCAGAAACACTCAAAACCTGCACAATGTATAAAAGCATCAAAGATGAGGCACACATGGCAGGTGACTCTAGTTTGACTGGACTTTTAAAAAGAATTACATCAAACTTGGAAGAGATTATGCTAACAAAACTCAAATAAAAAAAAATAATCTAAAACTTCTTAATAGGGTCAGTATGTCACATTCTGGGGTGTGTTGCTTATTTGGCATTCGCCAAAATGCTACCGCAGTCTGGCTAGTGTCAGAATAACTTCTGAGTTATAGGTTAACAATTAGGGAATGTTCTGCTGCTGAAGACAGTCTGGATTCAAGATAAATTGGCTCTTTTAGTGTCAACTTGTTTGTATTAAATGCATTCCACCCAACAGATTCGTCTGTGGCAATATATTTTAATGGTCTAGCCTTGCCTCAGGCCATGGAGGTTGAGTGAAATGGGAGAGTCTGGTGAAGACTAGAGTTACATTTATTAAGAGCAAACTGTTTTTCTATCCATATAATGACTGAGTTTAACCCATTACAAACCTGCAAAACCAAGGAAAGCTAAGAGATCAGGTAGGTAATGAAACATGTTTTTATTCAGGTGTTTAAAAGAGCGGTCCCTTTTTTTTTCATCTCTTTGTAACAAACACACACACACACACACACGCTGACACACTCAGTGGTCGCAGCCATGACATGTGGGGCACAGCAATGTGGTGAACAAGTTTCAGGACGCTCCCCGCTGGTCTCAGTCTGTGGTGCCGACCGCCTGTCGGCCAACCTCTGGCCACCATCTGTATCCCATTAGAGCCACGAGAGGGCTGCGGTGCTGAGAGCACGAAAAAAAATCCACTGTGTTCCCCTCAAAGTCATCCTGCATTATTTAATTACAGAGCACACTCCATAAACTTCATGTTATTAACACAGTGGGAGCACATAAAATTATATTGGATAAAGGGACACCAAGGCTCAATCAGTCACTGACTTGTGCAAACAGAGGATTCGGGCCAGTGATGGTCAGTTATTGTTGGAGAATACTCGTGGGTCTGTTTGATAATTCTTGTGTATGAAACATGTTTGCCAAACTTTGTTGTTCAGAGTGCATTCGCTGCAACAATAAAGCGTTCCCCGTCAGTCCCTCTCTCTTTTGAAGATCTTTGCTTGTCTAGGAGAGCCAAAACAAATGCCACAGTACATCTTCATTCATTAAAAAAAAAAAAAAGCATGAAAATCACTCAGGTTTTCATTGTGAGCTGGCCTGGTGTCAAAAGTCTTTTCATATGTGCACGGAAACTCTACGCCATCAGTCAGATAGCTGCAGACACAGGGGTCACAGGTTTTGAGGCCACACTTCATGACCTCAATCAATGCTACAGGGGACATTCACAAAAACTAAAACTATCCAGATGATGACCTTTGACCTTAGCTCTGCACTCAACAACCTCTGATTAAGGTGGACGTTGCCTCTGGCCTTGGGAGACCAAGCACCTCCATCATAGGCTAAGACTGGACTGAGGATTAGACTCAGGAACCAATAATACTCACACACAAATGTTGTCTGTTTTACACACACACACACACACACACACACACACACACACCCCTTTCCTCTTTCCTCCAATGAAGCTTTTATGCTTCACTGAGTCCTGTGAATTTCTCAGCCGGGGAAGTTACTTGTCTCTGACACTTTATGTTGTTTAGATTTGCGGAAAATTAAAACAGAACCTGTCACCTACCCGCTTATAACCGCAGAAGCTGGCCAAACACAACAATTAGCCAGCATGAAAGTTTTATACAATGCCATCACGGTGTGTTTGTGTAACGGCATAGCAGACAGACAGAACACACCTGAGATATACTGGCTATACTGTGAAAGCACATTTCAACTTCAAATGAATTTGCAGCATGCAGGAAAAGACGTGGACTGACCTGAATAAATATTGGACGGGCTGTGTATCCGCCCCAAAAATGGAAATCAGCCGATTGATTTCAGGATAGCGGTGCGCATATTTTCTGAAATGGCTTTTATCGCTGCCACTGAAAGTCATATAAGGAAATCTAATGTCTCTGTAATGTAAATATAATGTCACTAATCCAAAGGTGCAAGGAAGCTTGAAATCTCCTAAAGCAGGCATGCAGCAGCTCCTAAATATGTAATGCCGTTAAATCAAATTAGAATACCACTGTCTGACCAGAACGGAAGCCGGCGTGCACCTAACATTGGAAGATAATTCAACAAGCACACTGAGAGGAAAGCAGATTAATTTGCACCAAATTTATCCAGCAGATTGTTCCAGCAAACATTTCCATTTTTCAGTCAATTATTCTCTTACTGTTGGATTGGCAGCAGAGCAGCACAGAGGATATCACACCTCTTTTGTCAGACTAAACCCATTTTTGTCACTGACTTTGGCAGAGGAGGCCTTGTACGTGACATTTCAACCTCCATGCCAACCCCTGCGGCAGGAAATACAGTGGCTTCTCAGCAGCGTGGGCATGCTGCCTTTGATAGAGGCTGTCTGGTTCTGAGTGGCACAGTTGGCCTGGATTGGTTTTAATACCCGGCATCGGCTTTTATGTGTGTGTTTTCGAGATTGTGCTGCAGACATAGAGAAGAGAAAAAGATTTACACAGAGAAATCACTGCATTCAGTGACGGAAGCAACACATCTCTTAGATCTCTTTCAGACTGGCCGTGATCAGCTTTAGACCCTACAGCTCTGAACGTCTTTTATCATGGGCCCAGAGCTGAGGTCAGCAGAAAAAAAAAGCATATGTGTGTTGCTAAGTTTGCCAGATTAAAATGGAGCCTATCATGCTTTTCCTGATTTTTGGTTATATTCTCATTTTAAACATCCTAGAAACACTTGGTTTAACACAGTTTTGTTTCTACTCTTGGATCTTTATGGTGCCTTAAAATGGGCATTGCAGGAAAATGGGTCAGACTGTTGGCTAGGGGTGGCCAATCAGAAGAAATTTGGCCTAAAGGGTTTCCTGCTTGTTTAAAACAGTTGTTGAACTAAGGGTCTGTATCAAGGTCCAAAATAGGGACTATTTTGAGCAGTGAATCGTGCACAGCTACTCTAGTAGTCTAAGGATGAAAATAGAGGGATGGAAATGAATAGAATATGTTGACTTTAACATCCTCCATGCACATTTTATTCTTGTTTCTCAATAACTGTATAGTTTTCATTGCGTGTAGTACTGTGCAAAAGTCTCGAGCCATCTCTCATGCTATTATATTTTGCTTCCAAGGAGCCAGACACTGTTTTAATTTTTAAAGTGGTCTTGAGCAATAGTTCTACAGGCTTTCTGGAGGTGAACACACAGAACACACTGACACAGAACCTGAGAGATGCGTCTTTCATTTGATCCATTTACTGTTCACTGAAGCCACATCAGAAATGGTGTCAGTGGAACGGCGGCTGTCAAGAAGCCATTATTAAGGAAGGGAAACAGGAAGAAAAGGCTGTGGTATCAAATGGTCATCAGTATGTATGGTGGAGGTCAGGAGAGAGATACAACAGTGAGTATCTACAGCCATCAGAGACTCTGTCATGGTTTGATGCTGCATGTCAGCAAGCGGTGTTGGGGATCTTGTCAAAATTGATGGAATTATGAACGTGGAAAATTACCATCAGATTTAATTCCACCATGCAGTACCATCTGGAAAGCATTTGACTGGCAACAGCTTCATTTTTCAGTATGACAAAGATCCCAGACACACTGACAATGTAGTAAAAGTATACCTGGATAGAAAAACACACAATGGAACATTACTGTTCATGGATTGACCTCCCCAGAGCCCGGACCTCAACATTATTGAAGCAGTGTGGGATCATATTGACAGTAAATGGAACAAAAGTCAGACAACATCCAAAAAACAGCTTTGAATGTCCATCAAGAAGCCTGGAGAACTATTCTTGAAGACTACTTAAAGAAGTTAGAAGAACGCTTGAACACAGTTTGAAGCAAATAAGTGTACTGTCTGTAATTATTTATCTCATTAATAGCAAATGTCAACTGCTGTCTGCTTCAATTCACAAGTGTTCTTTATTCAAGCTTCTACTGATTTGCTCTTATACATCTTGCAGCCATGTGTTGCGTTAATTAAAATCAATTGACAGTATAAGTGAATTGTCCTGCTAATTTGTAGCATATATATTTCTTCTTTGTTGGTCATTTAGTTTTCAGAGATTGAAAAATGTCACAGAAGAGATTTTTGGTCCCATATCACCCCAATAGAGCACTTAGCTCTCAGACTGCTGGCTTACTTGTGGTTCCTAGGATACTTAAGAGTAGAATGGGAGGCAGAGCCTTCAGCTTTCAGGCCCCTCTTCTGTGGAACCAGCTCCCAGTTTGGGAGCTCTATCTTTAGGTTTCCACTCTTACAGTTAGGGCTGGATCAGGTGACCCTGAACCATCCTTTTCTTATGCTGCAATAGGTCTAGACTGCTGTGGGGTACATCATTGATGCAGCATTTATTTTTCATCCACCTCTTTTCACTGTCTATGTGTTTATACCCCACTCTGCATTTAATCGTGAGTTATTATTAATCTCTTGCTCTCTTCCACAGCATGTATTTTGTCCTGTCTCCCTCCCCTCACCCTTACTGGTTGCAGCAGATAACTACCCCTCCCTGAGTCCGGTTCTGCTGGATATTTCTTTCTGTTAAAAGGGAGTTTTACCTTCCCACTGTCGCCAAGTGCTTGCCCATAATGGGTTGTTTGACTATTGGGTGTTCTCTGTAATTTCTACAGGGTTTTTACTTTACACTATAAAGCGCCTTGAGATGACTGTTTGTGGTGATTTGGCACTATCTAAAAAAATTGCATTGAATTGAATTGTATGTGTTGCACCCACACACACACACACACACACAGCACACATAAACTCATAAAATTCTTCATGCCTGGTCATGTGCTCGTGCTCTCTGTTGAACTGGAGGCCTTTTGTGGTTAACTGGTCACCTGACCCCAAATGCCCATTCACACTCCCCACAGACAAGCAAGGCCTTCACACACATGCTCATAAAGCTGCATGCGGCACACACTTCTGTATGCACAAAGAGGCACATTCACAAATAGTGTGTCCTGACTGCATGTCTTGTGCATCTTTTCCGTGTGTCGTTTTGGTGGGAGCAGATGGGAGTTAATAGTGCTGCCAAGTTGAATTTCATTCAGAGAAATTTGACAGATTAAAAATTCACATCAAAGCAGCTTTAGAACCCAACAATGTGCAGCTGTGACAAATGCTGCTCTTAATTTCAGCAGATGCATGGGAAACACAAACATAAGATCTGAACCGCTGACCTACTCTGGTGGACAAAACCTGCCAGTTTCGAGTTATAATAATGCCTGTTATCATGATGTGAAAATAAAAAGTCTTGTTTCAGTGACAGAAAACTGTAATGAAACCATGTAGCCAAGCTGATCAACTGACAAAGCTCTGCCTCAAAGTTCAGAGTTTTGCTCATTTGTCAGGCCTATGAATAATTTTAGTTCAGCATCACGTATTTTAAATTCTGATGAATTTACATTTGAACACTTGGATCTTATTTTATTGCATCAGTGAAAAATTCATTTTAAGGCTGTGTTTGATTTATTTACTATTGTGCCGGCTTCTTTGCTCCACAGCTGTCAGATCTTTTGTCTGTACCGGCTGGTCACACAGCTGGCAGTCAGCTGAGGTGTCGCCACAGTGTCCTCATGTGTATTCGCATGTGAGAGAGTGAGATGCTGTAAATTAATTTTAATGCATGTTTGATTCTGTGACATTGTTCTGTTAATGAGAAGACACACCCCACTGAAACTATACAGCAATACGGTTTATCACACAGTGAGTGGAACATTGTACGGGAAATGTGAAATCACTCATCGGAGCATCGAGCACATGAATGCTTACACCAGAAAGGGGATGAAATCTTTATTTCGTTTTTACTCATCAGACACAATTTGATGTATGTCATGTGTACCCTAATGTGTGTTTTCCCTCTCCACACAGGATTATGTATAATCTTTACATAAGAGGGATGTGGTGTGGAATGGTTCGGGGTATTTCCGGGGACTTGGTCTGGCTCCTTATTTTCAAAGCATAGTGTTAGACCACAGGAATGCTCTTTGCTGCTCTTGACAGTTTCACCAGCTGCTTGTCTCTGTGAAGTAAGGTCTCATCTAAATTCTGTAGCAGCTCTTCTTCTTCTGTTTGTGTATAAGTGTGTTTGTGTATGTGAACAAAAAACAGTGGAAAATACTTCCCAGTTCTTTTTTTACTTTCACACTAAAGATTTTCTGTTTACTTTTCTGCTCCTATTACAGGTGCAGTCAGTAATTTTCTGAGGTTATTTAATAGAAAATAAAGATTACGTTCTCATAAATATGCATAGATTAGTGTGTAATCACATCTTCCAGCAAACTGATGCATTCTCATAAACTTATATTTAAACTTATATTTAATCCATTAAAATACATAGGAGCCGGTGCGAGTTTGTGGAAGCTGCCGTGTTCCCCCACCATATTTGAATAAAGCGGCCAGGAAGGACATCTCCCTCTGACCCTCTGTTTTGTGTATTTGGCTAGAGAACGCCACATACAGGGGTTGGACAATGAAACTGAAACACCTGGTTTTAGACCTTAATAATTTATTAGTATGGTGTAGGGCCTCCTTTTGCGGCCAATACAGCGTCAATTCGTCTTGGGAATGACATATACAAGTCCTGCACAGTGGTCAGAGGGATTTTAAGCCATTCTTCTTGCAGGATAGTGGCCAGGTCATGACGTGATGCTGGTGGAGGAAAACGTTTCCTGACTCGCTCCTCCAAAACACCCCAAAGTGGCTCAATAATATTTAGATCTGGTGACTGTGCAGGCCATGGGAGATGTTGAACTTCACTTTCATGTTCATCAAACCAATCTTTCACCAGTCTTGCTGTGTGTATTGGTGCATTGTCATCCTGATACACGGCACCGCCTTCAGGATACAATGTTTGAACCATTGGATGCACATGGTCCTCCAGAATGGTTTGGTAGTCCTTGGCAGTGTCGCGCCATCTAGCACAAGTATTGGGCCAAGGAAATGCTCCCATGATGGCAGCCCAAACCATCATAAAAATCATACTCTGATAAGCAGTTTGATTACATTCTCACATCATATGAGAATTTATCCATTAACTGCCCAAGTCCACAAAGTTAGATCCAAGACAGTTTCACTAATGCCGGAGAACAGCAGCGCTTACCCACAGAAAAGTTCAGGATCTCCTCGACAACTCACCTCAGTATTGCTGCCATCAGTGAGCTTCACTGACTCATCGAAATGTGGGCACTTCTCACCAGCACTGATTGCCGAGGTAAACAGTGGACTGACAGCCTTCCACAGATAGGAAAAACTCTGGGGTGGACCCATATCCAGTCAGTAATACAGCAATAATGCAAATGTCTCTGGAGTCTAAGATGTAGCTCTTGGGTTTTTTGCAGTTTTTCTGAGCATTGCACAGTCTGAACTTGAACTTGAACTTGAACTTGAAGGCTGAATTTGCTGGGACATCTACTCCTGGTAAGATTGTAGAATTGTGCTAACACACACCTGAATGCTCCAGGCCATCAAACTACCAAAACTTCTTCTTTCATGGAGGTGCTCAGATTTACTGATGATCGGTTCATCAAGTGCATTCAAAGTGCAGCACCTGGCTGCTACTTACCTTCTTGATTCTCATGGAAGCAGTAAGGGTGTACTTTCTCACAGGACTGCATATGTCTTTAATGGTACTTTATTATTTTGTTCAAGAAAGGGTCAATAAAAAAAAAACAATTAAAATTTATTATTATTATTATTAATAAAGAAGTAACAATTCCTCACTGCAGAGATTCTGCAACAAGTGTCAATTTTTTTGAATTTTCTAAACAAACTGATTAATAAAACAATCATTTCACTTTAGTTTCTTCTTTATTCCCCGTGAAGAATTGTGACTTTGCTGGCTTTATAGTTCTTCTCTCACACTGTAGTCAAGCCTTGGATTTGCTTTAAAAAATTGTGATTTTTCTGCTGTAGTTTTGCCAAGAAGTTCTTCATACTTACAGAATAATTATACAGTGTTGGGGGTAGTGTAGTTTATTTTCCTACTAATAAAGATGCATGGAAATATTGTACGATCTATCATATGGGAAAAATGAATGCAGATTAAAACCACTTTACACAGTTCACACACACACACACACACACACACACACACGAAACACGATTTACCCCAACTTTCCTGTTAGTGCATCATTAATACCAGCATACGCGCTCATAATTACATGCAAACATGGTTTTATGGGCTCCCACCTGTGTCAATAGAGTGTCAGTTTATTTAGCTTTAGCTGTGGGCTAAAGGGTTAGCGGTTTCCTTGTCTGTACGCCTCAAGGGTGCAAGTTGAATAAAGATTACATGTGTCATTATATTAAGTAGCAACAGCGCTTGTTCTGCGCGCAGTAATATAGGGTGACATACATTTTACATGAGTTCCACTGACCAGCTACTGCTCCGAGGTTGCTCACTTCATTTAAAGCACGGACAGAATTAATTAGGTAAATGTCTCAGAGGTTAATCATTTCCCCACTTCTCTTTTTCCTAGGAAAGTGTTTTCTCTCTCTCTGCTGTGCTTATAGGCTTTGTCTTAACGCATTTCTATGCATGCTGATTCTGTTCCTCTTTTAATTTTCTTTGTCCCTTTTTATTTAATCCCTTCTCGCTTACTCCAACTCTTAAATTACATCTATTTGCATTTAAAAGTCAAACCAGGTGACCTTGTTTGATTTCTTACACTGCTGCATGCACGCACACATTAAAACACATTTCTCTCTCTCACACACACACACACACACACACACACATAAGCACAGTGATTAGAGGGTGGTCTGTAAAGCCTGAGGTTAAGTTGATTAATTAAAACTGATATAGATTAATTAGCTGTAGCGACACTTTGATCTATGAAATCACCTCCATATGTGTAGTCAGCTATGTATTTAGCACCGAGGTGGCCTGCATATGTAGGCAGGAGGTTGCATGTGGTTCATTATGAGTCTCCCAAACTGTCTTGACCCAGCATAAAGACAGATGGTAAACAACATTTTTGCATACCATTGTATTTCACTGGATTCAGCTGATAGTGATTTCAAGAGATTTTTTTTACTAAGCAAGCCAACTTTTGCAAAATAGAAGCAAACTGATACAATACTACTCCTAAGAGATCTTTTCTAAACTTCAGTTATAAAGCGCTTGCGGCATGCAAAATTAAGTCAAAAATTATACTGAAAAAAGAATGAAAAGAAAGACAAAAAAAATAAGCAAGTAATTATTTAAACACTGAACTAATGAATTTAGTAAAATGAAGAAATATTCTGGCCTGGCCAAAAATAAGTCACCATCTGGACTAAGCAAACGGGTGAGAGCCTTCCAGTGATTAACGTGTTTTGGCTGGCAACAGGTTATTTAACCCTAACGAGTAGCTACTCGTTTCTTAAACCATGTTGGAAGACATATCCCAGAGTCATGGAAAAAATGTTACTTCATTTGAACATGGTTAAATTATTGGCTTCCATCAAACAAAGAAGACAACTAAGTGGATTGCTGAAACTACTAAAAGTGGGTTAAGAATTGTCCAGTGCATTATTAAAACCTAAAGGGATAGAAGTGAATCATCACCTCTGGGCGATCTGTTTGTGATTGTGAAATCTAAGGGAACTCAAAGGATTGGGACTAAACAGCTGTGTAGCCTTAAGAAAACTTATCAACTAAGAAAAAAAAAAAACCGCTTCAATTTTCTAGAGATCATAAAGATCGGACTCTGGAGCAATGCAAAAAGTGGCTGTGATGAGTCCAGATATAAACTCTTCCAGAGTGATGAGCGCATCAAGCTGAGAAAAGAGGTAGGTGCATTCATCATGCCCAGTGTATAGGCCTTGCTGTGCTTGGTCGGGTTGAGTTTCAGCAATATTATGTGCCCAAAAACTAAGGTCAGCCGACTACCTGAATACACTGAATGACTGGGTTTTTCCATCAATGGAGTATTTTTCTTTAAACAGTAGTCCAACTCTATCATCACCAATACAAGATCTGTGAGAAAAATTAATGCAACTCTGGATGAAAAATAAATGCTGGAACATGTTGCATAAGCTTTTCGAAATTATGCCAAGGCAAATGTGTACCCCCAAGGTGTCTGGCTTTTTTCTTTGACTGGGCAGTTCTGAAGAAGATCATTTAAAAGAAGTCACTGAGTCTTCTGAGCAAAAGGGTTCAAGCTAAGTCAAGCCAATTTTATTTATAAAGCACTTTAAAAACAGCAAGCACTGACCAAAGTGCTGAACATGGAAAACAGAACACAACAGCACAAGAGAATGGTACAGATACAAAGGTAACACACAGGATAAACGATTAGTAAAATACGCAGTTTATCATGAGTTAAAACATTAAAATAGTATAAAATAACTAAACAAAAAACAAAGAAAGATATAAACAAGAACTAAAATCAATATCTCAAGCTGGGTCGAAAGCCAAGTGGAAGAGGTGGGTTTTAAGAGAAGACTTAAAAATGGCCAGCAAAGAGGCTTGTTTAATGTGTAATGGCAGCAAATTCTACAATTTGGGGGCTGCCACAGCAAAGGCTCTGTCCCCCCTAAGCCTCCACTTAGTCCTCGGCACATCCAAAAGCAGTTGGTCAGCTGATCCGAGTGAGCGGGAAGGGGAGTGTAAGTGCAGCAACGCAGAGAGGCCATTTAAGGACTTAAAAACAAATAAAAGAATTTAAAAATGAACCCTAAAATGAACAGGCAGCCAGTGCAGTGAGGATAAAACAGGAGTAATGTGCTCCTGCTTACATGCTCCGGTCAAAAGCCATGCGGCAGCATTGTGGACCAGCTGAAGATGAGACAGGGAAGACTGGCTAACATCAATATACAAAGAATTACAGTGATCAAGCCCAGTTGTAATAAAGGCATGGATTACTGCTTTAAAGTGATCTTTTGACAAAATGCTTTTTTTATCTTGGCGAGCTGTGTCAGTTGAAAGAAACTAGATTTCACCACTGCACTGATAATACTGGGTTAATATCTGGGATAATGGACCCAGATCCACAGGAGTCAACCCCCCCAGTGACGCCAGGACCAAAAATGATCACCTCCGTCTTTTTTTCATTAAAATTCAGGACATTTAAAGCCATCCATGCATTCATTTCATCAAGACACTTAGTTAGGATCTGTACAGAGTTTGGGGCATATACAGGG
>JAMQGT020013141.1:0-43292 GCA_024447675.2 Pterophyllum scalare | reverse complement strand
GCTATAAGATGAACAGCAATAAGGAGCAGTACCCTCCATGGAAACGATGACTAGAGGCTAAGATCAAGGCAGCACGGAGGGAAGTTAGCCAGCTCTCAGAGTTGCAGAAGGGTGGGATGAAGAAGAAAGCGGTGCCTAAGAAGTACAACAGGCTGTCCATACCTGAGGCCTTAGAGACTGCCAAGCAAAGACTCACAGCCTTGGCTAACTGCCTGAAGAGGTATACCAGGGAGATAGAAGCCAGGAAAATAAACCGGATGTTCTCCACCGAACCATCCAAGGTATACTCTCAGTGGCAGGGGAACAATATGAGAACAGCACCCCCACCAAGGCTGGAGACAGAGCAATACTGGAAGAGCATATGGGAGAAGGATGCGTCACACAATACCAATGCTCAGTGGCTAGTGGATCTAAGAGCAGATCACAGCAACCTCCCTGAACAGGCCCCAGTAACCATCACAGTGGCAGACATCCAAGAAAGAGTCTGCACATACATGAAGAGCTGGACAGCACCAGGCCCTGATATGATTCACACCTACTGGCTGAAGAAGCTAACTGCACTCCATGAGTGCCTGGCAGCACAAATGAACCAGCTGCTAGAGGCTAAGACACACCCAGAATGGCTGACTGAAGGCCGGACGGTCCTGATCCCCAAGGACCCCCAGAAGGGACCAGTCCCATCCAACTACCGGCCCATAACCTGCCTCAGTACAACATGGAAACTCCTGTCAGGCATCATAGCAGCTAAGATGAGTAGGCATGTGGCACAATACATGAGCGAGGCCCAGAAAGGGATAGGCAGAGAGACCAGGGGAGCAAAACACCAGCTACTAGTAGATAGAGCAGTCACTCAAGACTGTAAGACCCGACTGACCAACCTGTGCACTGCCTGGATTGACTACAAGAAAGCCTATGACTCGATGCCGCACACATGGATCCTGGAATGCCTAGAACTGTATAAGATCAACAGGACCCTAAGAGCCTTCATTGAGAACTCAATGGGTATGTGGAGAACAACACTAGAGGCCAACTCCAAGCCCATCGCACAAGTCAACATCAAGTGTGGGATTTACCAAGGAGATGTCCTGTCCCCACTGCTGTTCTGCATAGGCCTGAATCCCCTCAGCCAGATCATCAACAAGACTGGCTATGGATACCGACTACGGAATGGAGCAACCATCAGCCACCTCCTGTACATGGATGACATCAAGCTGTATGCTAAGAGTGAACGAGATATCGATTCACTGATCCATACCACCAGGATCTACAGCAATGATATCGGAATGTCATTCGGACTGGAGAAGTGTAGTCGGATGGTAACTAAGAGAGGAAAAGTAGTCAGAACTGAGGGGATTACACTACCAGAAGGCAACATTGCAGACATTGAGGACAGCTACAAGTACCTTGGAATCCCACAAGCAAATGGGAACCATGAAGAGGCTGCTAGGAAAGCTGCTACCTCCAAGTACCTGCAGAGAGTAAGGCAAGTCCTGAAGAGTCAGCTGAATGGGAAGAACAAGATCCGGGCTATCAACACCTACGCCCTGCCAGTTGTCAGATACCCTGCTGGGATAATAAGCTGGCCAAAGGAGGAAATAGAAGCCACTGATGTTAAGACAAGAAAGCTCCTTACCATGCATGGAGGGTTTCACCCCAAATCCAGCACCCTGAGACTGTACGCTAAGAGGAAGGAAGGTGGCCGAGGACTAGTGAGTGTCAGAACCACTATCCTAGATGAAACAACAAAAATCCATGAATACATCAGGAAGATGGCCACAAAGGATCATGTGCTTAGTGAGTACCTCAGGCAGCAGAAACCCGAGAAAGAAGAGGAGGAAGAACAGGAACCATCACAGAAGGACAAGCCTCTGCACGGCATGTGCCACCGGCAGATAGAAGAAGTGGCTGACATAGAGAAATTCTACCAATGGCTGGACAAGACTGGACTGACAGACAGCACAGAGGCACTAATCATGGCAGCACAAGAGCAAGCTCTGAGCACAAGATTGATAGAGGCTGAGGTCTACCACACCAGGCAAGACCCCAGGTGCAGGCTGTGCAGAGATGCCCCTGAGACAATCCAGCACATAACAGCAGGGTGCAAGATGCTAGCAGGCAGGGCATACATGGAACGCCATAACCAAGTGGCCGGTATAGTATACAGGAACATCTGTGCCGAGTATGACCTGGAAGTCCGGAGGTCAAAATGGGACATGCCCCCAAGGGTGGTTGAGAACAACAGAGCTAAGATCCTGTGGGACTTCCAGATACAGACAGACAAACTTGTGATGGCTAACCAACCGAACATTGTAGTGGTGGACAAACAAAGGAAGAAGGTCGTAGTGATAGACGTTGCAATACCAAGTGATGGGAACATCAAGAAGAAGGAACACGAGAAGCTTGACAAATACCAAGGGCTCAGAGAGGAGCTGGAAAGGATGTGGAAGATGAAGGTAACAGTGGTCCCCGTGGTAATCGGAACACCTGGGGCAGTGACCCCCAAACTGGGAGAGTGGCTCCAGCAGATCCCTGGAACAACATCCGAGATCTCTGTCCAGAAGAGTCAAATACTGGGAGCAGTGCAGGACCCTCAGCAGCTCCCTGGAACAACATCTGAGATCTCTGTCCAGAAGAGCGCAATACTGGGAACAGTGCAGGACCCTCAAGCTCCCAGGGAAAATAGACTGCCTATAGGGGGCGAGCTGGGATTTTTATATATATTCTCCCAAAGATGTAGTGTTGCCAGTACATTATATGTACAGATAGTATACTGAACTAAATTTAATTTTTTAAAATATATTTTTAAATTGTAGTTCATTAAGCTCACATAGCCACAGCATCCAGTGATGACCAAAAAATAGGCAGTTCAGTAAGAAAATTAACACGTGAGCAGATATAATTTTATCTTTTCATCATGAATCAGTTGATATATTTAGTTTTAAGTATGGCAGAGTTGTGGCAAATGCTGGTAAATCCTGATTTTTGACAGTGTTAATTATGTAATAATTGAATTAATAATTTTTATTCAGTTGCACCATTAACTTGCTGGTTTAAAGAACATAGGGATAAAGCTTTGGAGGAAGATACAGAAATGCTACGCTGGCCAGCCTATGATACAGAGTTTCTCCCTGCAAAGATAGATAGCAGATTAACACTAGAACAAGAGGTATGACTGCTTACTGGAAGATATCATATGAGAAAGGTCTTAACACTTTTGAACAAATAGTGGAAAGTTATAACCTAGAGAAGGATGATTTCTTTAGGTACCTTCAATTAAAACATCACTTCAGTGCAAATATTAACCCTAAACAACATGATAGAAAATCTTTAATTAATATTTTTATAGATGCATATAAAGGGAATTTGGCCAAAAAACAAATTTCTAAGAGCTAATCAGCATTGCAAACCAAAAGGAAGGGGTGGACATTAAGTATAGGTGGGAGAACGAGACTAAACTGGACATATATGAAGACCATTGGTTAAACATTTGTAAAACTGTAGCAACCACTTCTAGTTCTGATTTATGGAGGGAATTTACTTGGAAAAATGTAGTGAGGCTTTTTTATTACTCCCAGAATTAAGGAACTCCAAAGCAACAATCCGCAACATGGTAAATGCTGGAGGAAATGTGGCTGTGCATCAACTGGCCATTTCCACATTTTTTGGGATTGCCCTAAGATTTCCCCCTACTGGACAGAAGTGATTAAGACCATTAAACTGATCACCAGATTACAGCTGGAGGAGAGCTTCACCTTATTCTAGCTTGGCAATAACCCTACTGGACTGACCAAATGGGACAGATATCTGTTACAGATATTGCAGGCAGCTAGCAAAAAGGCTATAACAAGGAAATGGTTGAAGGAGGAACCACCAACTGTCTTGGAATGGATGGACTTGATACATGAACTTTATGTAATTGAGCAACTGACTTTTTCCCTTAGAGATTCTATAGTAAAATGTAAACAATATTGGGGAAAAATGGAAACTCTTTGTCCACAGTTAAATCACCCTGTATCAATGTTGAATCTTATGCTAAATATTCTTAATCTTGTGCAAAACCCCTATAGAATGTTTTATTTTTCATTGCTCTGAAGTCAGAGGGCTTTTCCTTAATTGTTTGATAAGTCCATGTTGGTCTCCCTTTTTTTCTATGTTTAATTTGGAAAGCTTTCAATAAATATAAATTTTTAAAAAAGAGAGAGGGAAAAAATAATATTTATTCAGCTACACCATACACTCAATATTTCATACTGGAGAAAAGTTGGGCCAACTTGACCCAAGAAAAGTAACTAAGTTGAGCTACCGTAAAAGTCTGAATTATAAAATTCTGTCGATGTTTTGAACTGTGTTTCGTCAACTGAATGCAAAAGTTTTATGTTTGTCCAACATTTTCAGAACAAAGTTGAGTAAAAGCAAAAAAGCTGTTTTTTACATTTTGGGTGTTTTTTTTTTTTGTTGTTGTATGTTTGTTTGTCCCGGTCCATAATTATTCTAAAATCAGGTAATGTGGCAGCATTTCTGTTAAGAATAACTGCATGGCTGCACGACACCCATAAGCAGTAGACACAAAGAGACACAAACCAGCGCTCAGTCAAAAATAACAAGCCAGCTATTTGTGTGCATCATTTTCTCCTCTGAATACAGGGTTTTTGATGATGTGGCTAAACTGCCTTATGTTGTGTTTCTTGTTTTGATAAGACCACTTAACAGCTACAGTCTAAAATCTCAGCAATTTACTATTTTAGTACAATGTTATATTCTTTTATATTACACACTGAAATAAAAAATATATACATAAGTTGAAATTTACAATTGAACTATACATCAGTACTTGTATTATTTACTTGGTTATGGAGGAGGTTATGTTTTTGGTAGCGGTTGCATGCGTGCGTGTGTGTCCTTCTGTCTGTAAACACAATAGCTTGAAAAGTTTTGAATGAATTCTGTTAAAACTTTGTAGGGCTGTAGAGTGAGGTCATGTTAACAAATCCACCAAGGTCTTCAAGGTCATCTTCATGATTTATTGTTTATCTACTGATTTATGTATTCCCATTTCATTTTCTTAGTTGTTTATTTTGATTTTGCCAGTTTTGCTTCTCCATGCTATACTAGTTCACAAGGAACGAGGTGTTATTTTAAAGGTGTCGGGGTGTTTATTTTGAATTTCAGCCTTTGAAATTTGTGGTATTGGGTTGCCCTTTTTCCAGATTATAACCTCTCAAATAGCTATGCCTGTCCCTGGTCGAACAGCAGTATCCCCTACAGCCCCCTTTGTGCTTGCCCTCTCATGCACCCCAGTGGTTTCAATTAATTTGGCTCTCCCTGAGCCCGGGCCTGAGAATATCAACCCAGAAGACAAGTCACCCATTACTGCCAGGTCTCAGGCTCCATTTAGACTGTATGGCTGAGGAAAGAATGCCTGACACTCTGAGGATAATGAAACAATTCCCTGTATCTGGGATGAGAGCTGTACAGTCAGACATCTGTGTCCAAATTAGAGATAGTGGATACAAAAAAAAAAAAAATAGGACAAAGAAACTTGATGTGTGAGTACACTATGAGCATGGATTTGTGCTGAAGGTTGCATCATTGTGTCCTTATCCTGGATGATCAGTCTGTACTTGGTTACCAAGTCACCTGGATCCTTCATCAAACACTAATAAGCTAACTACCTGTCATACAAACAAGGGGCATGTGTGTGCTGAGCACTGAGTATGAACGTTAGTGTCTGCCTTATTAAGAAAAAATAGATGTAAAGAATGA
Organism: Pterophyllum scalare; assembly: GCA_024447675.2. Classification (NCBI taxonomy): domain Eukaryota; kingdom Metazoa; phylum Chordata; class Actinopteri; order Cichliformes; family Cichlidae; genus Pterophyllum; species Pterophyllum scalare. The sequence goes on along the minus strand of JAMQGT020013141.1, from coordinate 37,529 downwards.
CACAGCAAAGACAAGAGCAGAAAAAAAAACTGGCAAAGGTTTCATGAAAATTATGCAGTTACACAAGATCTTCAGCACATAAAACAGATTCATTTCCAGTAGCAGTTTGAACAATGCTTCTGGAAAACTACTGCAGCTTTGAATTATTTGTCACCGTTTTGAAGACGAAATAAAAAAAAGTCTGCTCTTCACCTGCCACTTCCACATCTGATAAACGTCACAGACATAAGATGAGGCTGCACATTAAAGAAGTGCTCGTAATAAGAAAACAGCAATGTGACAAAAAAAGGGGGCATTTTAAGGGCATTCTACCTTTTTTCCTTTTACTTGCACCTGAGATTACAACAACATACACAGACACACACACACACAGAATTCAAAATAGTTGTTCTTGCCATAGAACTCACTAATACTCTGGGAAATATGTTCTCATTCGCAACTTTATTTCTAGGGACGTCTGAATTGCATTTTATTCGGATAGTTCATTGCTGACTTCGTGAACACTCGCCGTTAAAATGCCACTAAAACAAAAGTTCTCTACAAGCACAGAAAGTGCTAACATCGGGTTTCTAACGTGCTCAAAGTAACATTGCTTACATGCTGATGTTAAGTTGGTGTAACAACTACCATGTTCCACAGGTTCATTTCATTGCATTTATTTGTTTCTTTAACAAGGATGGTGCCTATTTATCAATAGAAAAATAAGTGTAAATGAGCCAAAGTTGACCCTGTTATCTACATGTAACACTATATAAAACACAGTGCTCAAAGAACAGACAAACAAGAAGAAGATAAGAAAAAGTAAATAAGCTAGCATTCTAATGATCACGTTTAAATATTAACAAGCTGCAGCTTCAGTAAAGTTTTTTTTTTTTTCAGTGCTAACAAGTGTTAATTAGAGCCAAACACAGCACTGTTGAGCCTGCTGGGTCTGCATTTCCCTTTTCAGGTATTTGGTCATCAAGCAAAGTATTGGACACATTAACATTTTTGACTCGATGATCAGAAGTTTAGGGAACTGACGATTCAATGTCAGAGGAATGCGAAAAATTTCATGGCAAACAAATCAGACAGTTTCCAACACATTTCAGTGAGAAAACACAAATCAGCAAATCATAACCACCATAGTCATGTTCAATAAAAAGTTATCAAATTTGACTTTTAGATGAACACAATTTTGTTAGAAAGAGCATATGTATTATTTCCTTATTGCTAAAAATGATCCCAGTAATTGAACTGAATTTTAATACAGTAAGAGATCTTTGGTCTTGAGAAGAAAACTGTGGCCAAGGCCCCAGAGGTTTAAAGAACAAAAGGTTAGATGAGTAGCATGAAATAAAACGACATTTGAAAAATAATGCAGTCCCAGTGTCAGATTAGACTGAATATATCATCACCAGAGAGACATTACATTTTTAGATCATTCCATTTTAATAGTGCAACATTCATAGGCATGGCTTCAAACCACAAAATTAAATGTTTTGATCTGACCTGGAAATTAATTAGGTGAAAAGGCCACTTTGTGCCACACAGAACAGAAAACTGTCAGCTGTAATTTATCATCAGTCATTTGGATTCATTGTGTGAGCTCTATATGTGACAACTTTTATGGAAATAGTCTATATCAAGTGGGTGGGGACACATCCCAGTAAACAATAAATCTAACACCCTCATGGAGCTGGTGGACAACATCAGTATATTCCAGAGAACACAACTATATGTGCATAATTTTGTGCCAAAGTGATATGTTGCCTGACAGATTAACTGATTAACACACTGACTGAACCCTTAAGATTACTCATTCTTCCAGTGCCAAACCCACTAAGAAGGCTATTTCTGAAGGCAGAGAAGGTGAGTAATTTCATATTTATTTATGCCGATATGACATACAATGTCCCAGCAGGCTTCAGAAACCTGCAAGAGCATTGGTTCTTGACCGAGCACAAGTTCTCTAGCAAAACAAGGTCAGTCTCCTTAAAAACCTCTGGAGCCTGAGGGGGAAAAAAAGGAAGAAAAGGTGAAAGAGGAAAAGCAGTTCTCTGTGCCACACACAAGAGTAGACCGTGGTGTTACACTGTGATTGTCATCTAGTAATAATAAGAGCAAAGGTCGCTGAAGTCATGCAGACATTTCACCATCCATTATACATGAGACCATGGCTAAATAACAGTGCAGCTCCTGGGTCTCTTGGCTACTGTGAATAGATATTACAAGACTGTGTTTTTGTGTCTAAGAGCCACATTCCGTAAAAGTCCCAGTATTACTCCCTTGAACTCTGCCAAATGGCCGTGCTCCTAATCCATGTTCAAAAAGTGTTGCAGTGGTAAAATGCAGGGTTTGTACACCCTTAGTTAACTCAAACTGCTGTGTCTTTATTAAAACAGTGGTATGCAAAAGTTTGGGCACCCCTGATTATTTTCATGATTTTCCTTTATAAATCATTGCTCGTTCAGCTCAGCAATTTCAGTTAAATACAATATATAGCAGATGAACACAGTGATATTTGAGAAGTGAATTGAAGTTTATAGGATTTTTAAAAAGTGTGCAATAATTATTTAAACAAAATTAGGCAGGTGCATAAGTTTGGACACCCTTGTCATTTTATTGGTTTGAATACCTTTAGCACTAATTATTGGAACACAAAATTTGTTTTGTAAGCTCATTGACCCTTGACCTACATACATAGGTGAATCCAATTATGAGAAAGGGTTAAGGTGGCCAATTGCAAGTGTTTCTCCTCTTTGCATCTTCTCTGAAGAGTGCCAACATGGGAGCCTCAAAACAACTCTGAAATGACCTGAAAACAAAGATAGTTCAACATCATGGTTTAGGGGAAGGATCCAAAAAGCTCTGTCAGAGATTTCAGCTGTCAGTTTCCACTGTGAGGAACATGGTGAGGAAGACCACAGGCACAGTTCTAGTTAAGGCCCGAAGTGGCAGGCCAAGAAAAATTTCAGATAGGCAGAGGCGACGGATGGTGAAAACAGTCGCAGTCAACCCACAGAGCAGCTCCAAAGACCTACAACATCATCATGCTGCAGATGGTGTCACTGTGCATCGTTCAACTATTCAGCGCACTTTGCACAAGGAGAGGCTGTATGGGAGGGTAATGCAGAAGAAGCCTTTTCTGCACACACGCCACAAACAGAATTGCTTGAGGGATGCTAAAGCACATTTGGACAAGCAGCTTCATTTTGGAATAAGGTGCTGTGGACTGATGAAACTAAAATTGAAAAACAACACAGCATTCCAAGACAAACACTTGGTACCCACAGTAAAATCTGGTGGTGGTCCCATCATGCTGTGGGGCTGTGTGGCCAGTGCAGGTACTGGGAGTCTTGTTAAAGCTGAGGGTCACATGGATTCCAGTCAATATCAGCAGATTCTTGAGAACAATGTTCAAGAGTCAGTGACAAAGTTGAAGTTGCGCCGGGGCTGGATACTTCAACAAGACAACGACCCTAAACACTGCTCAAAATCTACTAAGGCATTCATGCAGAGGAACAAGGACAACGTTCTGGAACGGCCATCTCAGTCCCCACACCTGAATATTATTGAAAATCTGTGGTGTGATTTAAAGCGGGCTGTCCATGCTCAGAAACCATCAAACTGACTGAACTGGAGATGTTTTGTAAAGAAGAATGGTCCAAAATACCTTCAGCCAGAATCCAGACTCTCATTGGAAGCTATAGGAAGCGTTTAGAGGCTGTAATTTCTGCAAAAGGAGGATCTACTAAATATTGATGTCATTTTTCTGTTGGGGTGCCCAAACTTATGCACCTGCCTAATTCTGTTTAAATAATTATTGCACACTTTATGTAAATCCTATAAACTTCATTTCACTTCTCAAATATCACTGTGTTCGTCTGCTGTATGATAGATTTAACTGAAACTGCTGATCCCAACAACCAATGATTTATAAAGAAAAATCATGAACATTATCAGGGGTGCCCAAACCTTTGCATACCACTGTTTAAGCACCCCCAAAAAAGTATAAGAAAGCATCTTTAATGGTCTATAATGTTAATCCCTGTATTTAAAGTTCTTCCAACTATTTTTATAGCACATGCCTCCAATGATCAGTTGGTTCCAAGCCAATTTATGTTCCTCCATTTTTCCATAAATCAAGCAGCAAACCCCAGGGCTCGAAAATGAAGCCGATGTGGAAAAACCACAATTCTTCGAACGAGGTACAACCTTTCCAAGTTTTGTTTTGTGCTTCAGTTTGGGTGAGCGAAATTCTAGCATTCATTGGCATGTTATTTAGCACTGATTGGCACATATGTGCCTCGATGCAGTGCATGTTTACAGTTTATGAATGCAGCTTGCTAACCAAGCCTGCTAGCATTAGCTTATAATTTAGCACTTAGCCCTTATGTCCAAATATGGTAACTTCTGGAGCCAAAAAAGCAGCATGGTAGTGGACAAAATGTTAATACTGAGGCTTTGAAATGTGGCGTTCAAACCCACTGGGTGATGTCACAATGGCGAAGTTTTATTTTCGCCATGTTACGGTCTTTGCTATTTCATTTTTTGTCTTGTTTCTGTCTCAAGGACTTGTGCCATTAGACAGGTCAATATTAAGATATACAGTATACATATTAAGATCTTAGATCATATGCGCTCCATGAAAGTCACTACTATGTTCTTTACAGTCTGCTTGCTAGCTTTAGAATGAAGGGTTTGCTTGTTTTATTTGCACAACAGCATGAGTGGCTGGTAGGTCGCGCCATGTTAACAGGATACAAAGACGCTGATATCGGGATTCAAGATGCACTTTGTAGAAGAGATGGGGCTAGTTGTGATGCTCTGATTTCTTCAGAATTTGAGAAAATCCTGTGACCGCAAGTCTTTGAGATCAGAGACATCACATTTATGAATCTGCCGAACATTTCACTCCAGTGGCCTCCATGTATTCTTTATATTGCGGCCCCATTAGACAAGCTCTGCACCTAATTGCAGTGGCACAGTCTGGCACATACAGCGAAACTGTGTTGCTGCAGTCAGCAGTCCACAAGGCTCATTTTCACATCCCTGTCAGTGTTTTACCACCAAAAGAGAGAGAGGCTTCCTGTGGTGATACCTTTTACATTCTCTTGTCACTGTAATTGATGGAAAAATTGCTACTGGTGATCATTAACAACTTAGACCACTTCTGACTGCAAGTGGCACTTTGTTGAGAGGTTTCAATTCGTTTATCATCCACTGAGCCTTTCTGTTTGGGTTAATCTTCTTACTTCAATTAATGGTAATGAATTCAGGATTTTCTGCAAATGTGTCATTAAATTTGATATCAGTTAATGGTGCAAAAATAACAGCAGCAAGACAAACAGTCATAACAAACACGAGAAGAAAAAAATACAGCACAATCATCCTCTTTAAAATAATAAACTGCCTATTTAACTTTTCAGAATAAGCTCCTATTAAAGTAGCAATCCTCTGCAAAAGCAAAAAAAAAAAAGTCAACTATTCCTGAAGATTTTGAGTGTATCACATGGCATTCTTCACTGAATGGACGTACAGGCCCTTAATGACATTAAAAGCCCTGGCTTACTTTGCATGGCAACATTTTGAATATCTGTGTTTTTATTCAGGACTTCATGGGTACAAGTTTTGAAAAGCTGAAGTTTAAAAAAAAAAGCGAAGATTACTGCAGTGCTGTAGGAGAGCAGAAAATGCAGTCTCTGGCATGAAAATGAAATATGCTATAATCCTACCACCCACCAGGACCTTTATATCCTTGTTGGTACTATGAGGTGCAGAAGTCAGTTCAATCTGTATCAATCAATAGACCGTAAAATGTGCCAAAACTCAAAAGTGAGGTTGAATTCTTATTTTCCCAGAATATATAGGTTATTATAATGGTAGATGCTTTTATTACATATGATCAAAGTTTTTAATAATGAAGTCATAACATGTGCCAGTAATTCCTGAGCGTTAGAAGCTAAGGTTTCAGTCAGGCTGCTCAAATTTCACTGTGGATCCATATGATATCATAGAGCGGGGACATAACACACAGCGCTAGCACCACTGCCCAACCCACTGATTGCTATCCAATCTGTCTGTTTGCAAGGGGGAGCCAATCAGAAAAAGCTACCTTATAGGTTTGAGGGTTGTACAGGGAGAGGGGCTAAAAGGCCTGAGGATGTTCTGAGGAGCTCCAGGTCCTAGCATAGCATAAGCAAGGGTTATTCTGAAGGATGAATCAATCTAATCTAGAAGAATCCAAGAATAAATACATGGAGCTGAATAAGCAGAATATTTTCACATGAGATGCTTATAGAATTTAAAATCCTCCTCACCTACAAGGTCTTGAATTATTGGGCCCCATCTTATCTTGAAGACCTCATAGTACCGTATCACCCCAATAGAGCACTTTGCTCTTAGACTGCTGTCTTACTTGTGGGTCCTAGGATACTTAAGATTAGAATGGGAGGCAGAGCCTTCAGCTTTCAGGCCCCTCTTCTGTGGAACCAGCTTCCAATTTGGATTTGGGACACAGACACCCTCTCTATTTTTAAGATTAGGCTTAGAACTTTCCTTTATGATAAAGCTTATAGTTAGGGCTGGATCAGGTGACTGAACCATCCCTTAGTTATGCTGCAATAGGTCTAGGCTGCTGGGGGGTTCCTATGATGCGAGTGTTTCTTTTCATTCACCTCTTTTTACTCTGTTTATACTCCACTCTGCATTTAGTCACCTAGTTATTATTAATCTCTGGCTCTCTTTGTCCTGTCTCTCCCCTCAGTCCCAACTAGTCACGGCAGATGACTGCCCCCTCCCTCCCTGAGCCTGGTTCTGCTGGAGGTTTCTTCCTGTTAAAAGGGAGTTTTTCCTTCCCACTGTCGCCAAGTGCTTGCACATAGGGGGCCATTTTGACTGTTGGGGTTTTTTCTGTAATATAAAGTGCTTTGAGGTGACTGTTTGTTGCAATTTGGTGCTATATAAATAAAATTGAATTGAATTTATTATAGTCTAACTCTGCAATTTCAAAGTTTCTTTCTGCTCCACAGATCTGTTGGACTGGGAGCACAGTTGGACTCAAGCTAAGTGAGTGGGGTGGGTATGGGGATTCAGACGCATCGAGCTGGCACAGTGAAACATGTTAGTTCCAGGGCGCTGGTGCTGTCTTCTGCTTTTACAGCCAGTGCAACACACAAGGTGACGTCAGGTCACTCAGGCCACACACTTCTCTGAGGCATTGAGTGGCTTCAAAGCAACACTGAATGAGCAGCTGAACATCACCCAGCCAAGTCCTTCTCTGAGTCAGAATGATAGTAAATAAAATTGCTTTTACAGTTTGGCTTTTTATTTTCCACTGGCAACAGAAGTATTAATCTTATTTTGTTTTTGATGTATAAACTGTAGTTGTTGCAGCATGATTAATATTTAATTTCAGATAACATCTGTGTTGGGCTTGTTTTGCTGGATGGCTTCTACAATATGGGTTAACCCTCTGAGGGATAAGTATAAAAATCTAACCTATGTACTTAAAAGTATAAGTATCCGCTCCCCTTTTTTCAAGTTTTATTGCTTCATTACACCCGGGTAGACAGTGGTGGTACAAAACTATGAAGTGCGAGCCAACATAAAACTTCCAGAATTCTTGGCATAAAAGGCATATTATATTCGAAACGCACAACATTCAAACACACTCATCTTTTCACAGATTGAACAGTAATGAGCTTTAGTGAGATTCACTTTTGTGAGGTTTTTTGTGCAGCACTGCCTAAAGAGATGCATTGGCTGTAATCCCCAAACAAGATGAACACTTTGACTTTTCCACTCTGAATTCTGTGTACCAATCCAAATGTCTGCCTTTGAGCTGGCTAGATAAGTTTGAGGCATTTCCACTTTTCTTTGACACCATTTGTCTATTTTCTGGTCAACAGACCCAAGTAAAAAATCTGCAACTGCTACCCACTCCATCTATGGTACCTGCAGTTCCTACAGCACCACAGGAAAACAAGTACTCTGAGAGTTCTCATAACATCCACAGGGGACACCATTATTCCACCTGAAATTAAGGAAGTCAATTATAGAATGATCGAGTATGGTTACATTTTTACTGTGCTATAAAAGTGCGACCAGTGTAGTAATCACTCTAATTAGAGGAAATACACTTATTAACCAGGAAGTTGCTTGATAAATGTTTTAATATTTCAAAGTAACACCAGTTGTTTTTTTGTTTGTTTGTTTTCTGTGGTACTACAAATTTCTTTGAGCTTTTGGAAGAATAATATTGAAATATTTATTTAATCTTCCATTATTATGAAGTTGATGTGTTACATAAATCTGTAATCAAGAAGCATTGTAAGCAAGATTTGTAATCACTCATCTGCCTGCATTATTGGATGGGACTCTGTTCTGCTATCATGGGTCATTTGGAATCGCCAAATAGCTTATTGATTTACTTCTGTATCTCAATAAATCTCCTTATAGAAATGCAGTTAGATTAGGCAGAAAACTCTGTTCTCAAACAGGAGCTCTCAAACATTCCAATCAAACAACTCATACATGATACTTGTCACAATTAGATAGTTACATGAACGCGACTGCACTTTACTAGTCACCTGATTGCCAATTAGCTGGTGAATGATGAAGAAACCATGAAGCATAAATGAGGCGGCTGATGCCAACACAACCTTAATGTTCTACTTAATGCCATGTTCCATTTAAACCTGAATATTCACCAATAAGATTAGCAAGGATATCCAAAGTGGTACGAATTGTGCACAAAATCACTCAAAAATGATGTGAAAAACATTCCAAAAAGGTAATTCAAAGTGCACTACAAACTTCTTCAAAATGCCACAGAGGCTATTTTGCATTTCAGAGGCAAATGTTCTGAAAGGCAGAGGGCTGCTGAGCTCACAAGCCAAAGCTCGAGCGCATGCAGGGTTTCCAACAACGCAGCAGGAACTCCAGCTGTGGGAACAAAAATGCACCTTGCAAGCGGACAAAAAGACTTCAGCAGACATAACCTGAACCAGAGCAAAGTCAGTTGTATAAAGCAGTTAAATCTATTTTGAGGAAATGAGTTTTAGCACATGTGATCGTAAGCTAGTTTCCTCTGGAAGTAATACCTCTCACTGCTTAGAGTCATAAGCCAATGCTATAAGACCTTACAGAGTGGTAAAGTTTGCTTTCCAATTTTATCTTATTTTCTTTATTTTAATGGTTTTCTTGCAAGAGAATAGTCACACAGGCCAAAAATAGCTTAGATATTGCACTGACTTTCTTGGTGGTTTTGTAATCCATAATCCATAGAAAATTTAGAGATAGGATGCCCAAAATATTTTCCACCATGCACTTGTTAGTAGTATATGTGGGAAACTATCAAACCTTATTCCTTCAGCCAATAGACTTTTTTTGGCCATTTGCTGCAAAGTAGTTGGCCTGATTCTGTCTGTGTTCTTAATGAACCTCCTAGCAGATCACCTGGAGCATGACATGTGAGATTTAGTGCCATGTTAAGTCAAACTGCATAGTTCTCATATGGGCAAATAAATCAAATGGAATAAAAAAAAAAATTTAAAAAGTGAGACATGTCAGACATGCAATGTGCAAACACTGTAAGCCCCCTGCTGTGAGTGATTTGTTGTCAAGGTTACAAATCTTTCACAGTGTCTCCGTACAACACCAACTAAAGAGAGTGAGGCAGCCGGGCACCATCATGCAGATACAATAATTATCCAATTGGCCAATCATGTGGAAGCAGTGGAGTGCATAAACTCAGTTCAGTTTATTTTCCTATCAAATATCCAAACAGTGACTTTCGCAGTGGCATAACTGATGAGACAAGCTGGTCTGAGTATTTCGGGGAATGCATACAGCATGTCCTGGGATTTTCAGTTTCCTCAGAATCGTGCAAAAACCAAGAAAGTCATCAGTGTGTGTCAGTTCTAAGGGAACAGATTTGTTGATGATAGAGGTCATGGGAGAGTGGCCAGATGCTTCCAGCATGATGATTCACCAGGTCACAAAACAAAAGTTTTCTCAAACTGATTTCATGAGCGTGACAAGGAGTTCAGTGGCCTCCACAGTCACCACATGCTGACAAATCTGCAGAAATTATGTGATACAAAGTTATGAACATGGACCAACATGGACCATACACTGCAAATTCTAGCAGCTTTTCTGACTCATAAACTTTAACTTTACCTGAAAATTAAAACTAAGAATTTACTCATTGTTTTTGAGTGACATTAACTTAAAGCAATTGAGTAACAACAAAGGAAACAACATTATTTCACCAGTAAGATGAAGGAGTGTACTAAACAGTAGCGAAGTCTACAAAAAAGAAGAAGGCGAGCTTGGGTGTGAGAATGTGAAGTAGTCCACTTCGAATCTTAACCGGGGAAGATGGGCGGGCAGTCACTGAGGGTACACAGTAAAGAACATCAGAGTGCTTGGATGTTGACCATTTTTTGGAGGCTAAAATTTCTCTTTTGAGGAACAATAAGGTAATTTATCAAACTTATTTTGTTTGTCGTTGCAGCTGACATTGATTAACATTTGTGAAAATTAGTTTGCTAACATGAAAACCATGGGAATGAAACTATTAGTTTAGTGTAGAAGAAAATCTAAAAACATGAGACATTGTTTCATTATTCATTATTTAAAAGAAAAATGGTGATTGAAGGCTGGTAAAATAGTACAAGGAAGTGAAAACAAGAGGAAAGTGGCCTTAAAATATTATCTAGTATCTATGGGTATTCCCTACTTGCTCGATAAAAACATGTATGTCATAGACATGGTAGAAGCTATTTTCTCTCAGCACTGTGCTGTTTAACTTCAAACATCAAATGTACAGTGTATCACAAAAGTGAGTGCACCCCTCACATTTCTGCAGATATTTAAGTATATCTTTTCATGGGACAACACTGACAAAATGACACTTTGACACAATGAAAAGTAGTCTGTGTGCAGCTTATATAACAGTGTAAATTTATTCTTCCCTCAAAATAACTCAATATACAGCCATTAATGTCTAAACCAGAGGCAACAAAAGTGAGTACACCCCTAAGAGACTACACCCGTAAATGACCAAATTGAGCACTGCTTGTCATTTCCCCTCCAAAATGTCATGTGACTCGTTAGTGTTACTAGGTCTCAGGTGTGCATAGGGAGCACACAACAACTGCCCGTTATTATTTATTCCTTAAAAGTCTTACCTTTTAGGTTTAAGGGTCTGCGTTAGCTAGTTGATGCAGAGTTGGACTTAATTAAGTTAATGGATAAAATTCTGCTGGATAAATGTGTTGGGGCTTGTTTTGGCAGTAAAGACTAGTTATTCTTACCACTGGCCACTGAGTGCCCAAAAACATATTTTATCTGTTCAAATTGAAAGTGGAAATTTTTAACTTGTTTTCTGTTTTGCTGAAGTTGACACAGTGACTGCTGTTTGGTCCTCCGGGCATTACAGCAGGTAAACGCCATACAAATAATAACAGCCATCATATTTGACCTTAATGCTTGGATCCTGATTTTAAATATCATTTGTAAAACCAAAATCAATTTCCTCAGAGAACTGGAAAGTGCCATAATTACATTTTTTATTTGAATTCTCTCTGTAGGTTGTCTCTGTATTATTATACTACCATACAGTACAACTGCAAACCATCCAACTCCTGTAGAACTTAAGTTGCCATTTTAAAGATGGAAATTTACAGGGTTTTTTTTCAGAATTTGTAATTTGTCAATTGCCATTACTGACAACAATAAACTTGTGGATTTCCCTTCTTCAGTCAGCAACTGTTTTATTGTCCTTTCTGAGCTTTTTTGTACTATAGTTTTTGAATGCTTCATAATGCTGTACTTTATTTTTTCATTGTTCGGTTCTACAAACCAGATGTGACAGGAAGGTGCACCACTGTGCTGCGAGGCCTCTTTCCCTGCATGACCCTCTTAACACCTACAACTCTGATAACTTTGTATAGCTGCATCTTAAACACAGAGTTGTGGGGAATTTGGTTTGGATTTGCAGCAGTTAGATAAAGAAATTAATGCAGACTGTATACATGCAAGTTTACCATAATGTAAGCCCCCCAGATCTTTCCTGTCAGCTAAGGTTAAAGAAGCAAGAGCAGTCAGAAGAACTTTTCAAGTTTTTCAAAATAGTGAAAATAAAAGCAACAGTAAAACTCCCACTGTAACTTTCCAATGTAAACATTCATAATTATTCAAAGACTGGCCACTTGATCTAACCTGCTTTTTTCCCTTTGCGGCAAGAGATTATTAGTCACAGTTTGGGACCACTCGCTTTTGGTTTGCCTCCAAATGTTAGCTTGTTTAAGTCCAGTTGTTTTCAGATCTCCACAAATCTCTTGGTAAACGCAGTGCCACCATAACTAACAGAAACTGTGGAAACTAAAACAAGATCCAAGCTGTGATAAACTGTAACTTTGCAGTTATCACCCCCCCCCAACACACACACACACACACACACACACACACACACAAACAAACACCTCCCTGGCAGTTTGGTGCAATCCTGAAAGGAGAAGATCACAAGCGCTCTGCCAACCCCTGCTCATGCGCTTTAATACAAGCTGTCCTGATCAATCATAGCAGCCAATTAAATGCAGCGCTTCATCTCCGCATGGGGACAAACATTTAGCATTTGATAATGGGGAGCAGCAGCAAGTGGAGGAGTGACTGGAGGATGGCTTGTTAAAACTCTCTTCAGGACATGACCACACCTGGCTGCTGCTTCTGCTGCTTGAAAAATGTAGTCAGGCTGAAATTAGTATGCAAAGCCTTTGTCCACTGAACATGGTGTTTGCAGCCTGTGACAAACAGCAATGAACTGAGCAGGGTCTTATCAACCGCACAGAAACTAGGAATGATCACAACAGTCTGCTGTGATGGAAAGTGGAATGAAACCACTCCAAAGGGGAAAGAGGCTTAGAGCTGCTAGGCATTGTTTTGCATGTGTGCTGTCTGTATATGCACTCATTTCCTATTCTCAAATTATTCTCAAAATGCACCCCATAACACTAAAACAACTGCATTAGTTATATACCAAACAATATGTTAATTTACCATATTTAAGATTGTAGCTGCAATTTTTGAAGTAAAATATTAACTAGCAGAAATTAGACAGCAGATGCTGCCTTTGCTGCACACAAATTTGGTTTCTCCCTTTAGGAAGAAGCTGTAATCATATAAGATGCATTCCTCCGATGCATACCTTCAATAAAATACAATTGAAATGACAATAAGATTTACTTAATTCTTTCTAATAGGTACAGAGATTGATGTAAGTCTCAAAGAGAAAAGCAATCTTTTGAAATCCAATTATGTAAAGCTGGCAGGTTTCCCTTTCACAGTCTAAGATCAATTGCACGGCAGAGAAAACGAGATATGATCCACAATATGAAGGTCTCTGTTGCTAATGCGGTGAACAGGTTGAGGGAGTCTGTTGTATAGAGCCAAGTAGAGCAAACACAAGTAACAGATCAAGCAGTCATCAACTGAGTGCAAAAAACATGGTATTAAATAATGCTAACATATCTTTTTTAGTATAAATGGCATATAAATAACATATTCCCTGGCCCTTTTTTCCCCTATAAGCTTGTAATACTGCATCATAAGCAGCACAGTCAGTGACCTTGTGGTTGTCAATAAAGAAAGAAAATATTTGGAAAAACAAGATATTTAAACCTGTCACTTCCTGCTTATCTAAAACGGAGCGATAAAGATGTTTTTTTTTTCTCCCCCACTCTCTGTAACTGTCTATGGTGCTAAACTCCACAAAGGTTTTTTTTTTATTAAAGCACATGCAACTGTAGCAGTCACTGTTTTCGCTCGCCTGTCAAATCCTGTTGAACAATTTGAGGTTTCACACCAAGCCCAATTAGTTTGGTGGCAGGACTTATTGGAATGGAACAGCCGTGATGCAGAACAAGAACCAAAGTATTTTCTGGTAAAAAGGAAAGTCAATCAAACACATGTCACATAGTGTCAGGAAAGAAGTGAAGAAAGGTTGATTCACACTGCTGCCTCTCAGTAGTATTACCCCTGGCACTTTATTGCTAAATGCTCTCTTTCTTTGTAGCCTGCTGATGACGCAGAGTAATGATATGACAATAAGAGCATGTTTGTTATTTAATGTTAAGAAAGCACAGGTGACATTAGCACTGCTACTGCTTCTAACCAGGCTTATTTTTAGTCTCCTCTACAATGATATCATAATACTGTCAAACTAACCTTATTTCATTTTATGTGCTTATAACAAAAAAAAAAAAAGCTCCACATGAATTAAAGCCCCAAACTCACTCTTGATTGAAAAGTTGTAAATTTTGTCCTTTGTTATGGCATTTACAATAACCTAGTGTCATTAGGAATACCTGCACAGTCAAGCGGTGGACAAGTAAGTTATTTTTTTTAGAAGTTAAAAATGGAAGCAGGGTTTCCACCAGAAAAGCTGTTCACCCTGGCAGCCAGGTGATCAAGGCTGATTTAATGTTGCACTCGATTACTGTGGCGCTACCAACCTGCTATAGCACTAATTGTGAGGCACAGACATGTGTTGGCCCAGGTGCATCTCTGCACAGGTAGCGGGTGTCAAGAAAGAAAGAGAGATAGCAGGGAGTTTATTGTGACAGCTTAGACTAGTGAAGAGCAGTGAAGAAGCACAGTTTATGTCACTCACATATGGTAAAAACAAATGATCCCGCCCACCAAAATCCATAATCAGGGGACCAAAGTGGATGGATTTCAGCTGAACAGGTAAAGCAGTATTAAATTATAACATCTGCCCAGTTCTTTATGCCCTTTTTCTCATGACTGTATCTTTTCTAGCTGCTTCTATATTTGTAAAATGGCTAACTGCAACACTTGGCTAATAAGATACAGTTGAAGCTTTTGCATTTAAAAAAAAAAATCCCTAGTGATTAAGCAATAAGTCACCTTTGGACGAGCAGCCTGCTGGGTTGGTAATATACTACCAGAAACCACATGGAAGCGCTGCATCCCAAGATCTAAATCAAGGGCTCATAATTGTAAGAAAAGGTCAAGGTGTTTATCAATCACTGCTATACTTGAGAGGGTAGATGTGATTTTCGTCATGACAAAGACCCAGTTTATGGACTTTCAAGTTTTGGTCATTTACATCTGAGTTCTTAGTTCCTGGTTGTGTTAGAATTTGGTGTCTCTCCTTCTGTCCTCTTGTGTTAAGCCCCCTATATTAAGTTCATTCATGCGTCTGTGTTTCCCCATTTAGTTTTAACTCCTCACTTCCTGTTTTATTTTGGTAGTTATTTATCACCGGTGCCTTATGCTTAGTTTTACCTTGCCTCCTGTTCCATTGTCTTTGATTACTATCACCTGCATCTCCTTACCCAGCTGTGCCTACTTGTGTGTAAGTAATGCTGTGTTCCCTTTAGTCCTTGCTGCAACGTTTTTTATTCCATCTCATGTTCTTCAGGCCAGTTATTTTGTATTTTATTCTGTTAACTTCCCCTGCGTGTCATTGGTTATTAACTTGATGACCTTTGGACTTTGCTTTTGCCAAAATAATTATTATTATTATTTTTTTTTTGTTTTTTATTTCTATTACCCTCAGAGTCTTCTTTGCAACTTGTGGCAATTTTGATACCTCATTTAATCTAGCAATGATTTCCTTATAGCTTATTAATGCTAGAACATGCCCTTGTTTGGTCTGTTTGTGCTGTTGGTCATGAAATGAAAATAAGATACTTTTAAATATTTTTTTAGGTACCATAAATGTCAAAAATTGGGTAATTTTAGTCCATTGCTAGGCAGGAAAGGGGGAGAAGAGATGAGGGAAGACCTGCAGGAAAGAGCGACGAGCCGGGACTCAAACCTGCGCTGCCTGCTTTCAGCTTTGCGGCAAACGTGGTCGCCTGCTCCACCACTGAACCACCCCGGCGCCCTAGCATGTATATTTCAACTTTTGTGGGATGCTATGGAGGTGTTATAGGTGCATAAATGGCCATTTTATCAGGAGATGGCATCTGTTGCTAAGTGGTTGCCAGGCAACCTGGTATCATATTATGCCATGCATACTTGTGGTTTGGTGCATATAAAATGGATGCTGTTGTTAGGAAATAAAAATTATGCATTAACAGTATTATAGGTACAAAAATGCTGAATGCAGGTTGGTTGCTTGTCAACATGATCATAGCATCATAATTTCTGGTATAGATAAGAACCTTCAGGAGCCCAAGATGTACCTGTGTGCCTTTCTTGGTCGCTCAACTACGGATCGTGTAGGGGAGCTGGTGGCCAAAGAAACGAACACCACATACACAGATTTTGTGTATTAAAATAATATTTGTGTTCTTTCAGAATTTAGGACAGTGTGAATGGTAAACTGACTGGTATTTATAAAGCACTTTCCTAGTATTACTGCATGCACAGCATTTTACTTTCATGCCCTTTCTTGCTCAAATAAATGTAATGTTTTGTGAGGAGATGGCAGAGAGGTGTACTAGAAAGCAAGTTTAATGGGTTCGTGAGCTATTTCGAGTTTAAAGTCAGCGTTTTCTGTCAAGTTTTTTTTTAACCTGGTTGAATCACCATGGTAACTTAGGTTGGCTGGAAGTGCCACCAATTCGTTTGTCATGTTTTAATTGCAATATAGATCATGTGCAGCTTGTTACGCTGCTCCTTACTTAAGAAACAAATGAAGCCCAGCTGTAAAGTTACAGCAGCACAAACAGTGCATCACATTATGACTGGAACGTGCATGTATTGGTGAAAAATATATAAATGTTATACCTGATTCTAATCTGCTGCTAAGTTTGTTTGTTTTGTTTGTTTTTTTATTCTGGAAATGCAGCTACCAGAACACGTCTCAATTAGTCAATCAGTAAAATTAATTTCACTTTGATCTGCTGACAAACAAAAGCGATTTCCACCTTTCCTTTATCAGGCTACGGGACAGTAACCTTTAATATTTAAATATATCCAGTTTAAAGTTTCAGAGCTGTAATATGCAGCTGCCACATTAGAAATAAACAGCAGCACCAAGAACGCACTCAACATTAAAATATTTAATTAAAATGTTTATTTTACTGCTCTGTGTCCTAAATCCCAAGATTAACAGTTTTCTTTCTTGTCTTATTTGCAACAGTGTTGAATTTTACTTATACTTCATATTTTATGTTCTTTGTAGATTTGTTATCACCATTTTACCGTCATCACTCGTACGGACCATTTTGAAATGCCCCTTTTTATGTGGGCACGCACAGAGCCTGAAGCAGAAACAGAGAAAGTTGGAAACCACTGGCATCGGTCCAGAATCTAATTTGACAATGTACATGTTTGAAAATACAAATTCTCCCAAACTGTAACTTCCTTTGTTCTTTACTAAGAAAAAGAGGATGTATTTTATGAGGATTTATGAGAATGACAGATAGAACAAAGCCTAAAATATAAACAAAAACAAATCGCCAATATTGTTTAGAGATTTTTTCTTCTTTAATATTGCTTTCAGCATTGGGGGACTTCAGTACCTTGATACTTGAATCAGAGCTTTAGGTGACCTAATGCGGAGAGTTAATCCCAGCATGCACTGGGCAAGTCTGACTGTCAGCAGAGTTTTACTGACATTTATTTTCAGTGTAATCCAGTTTAAACTTGATAACTGAGTCTTTCGAAGTTAAGCGCAGATTTAACGTTTACTTGGAAGTTTAAAAAAAAAAAGCTTTCCGTAGACAATATAACATCATTTTAGACAATATTTTAAAGGAGATGGAGGGAGATTTTTTTTTTTTTTAAACTGTTTTTCTGAGCAATCAGTGGATATAACCTCCCCTGGTAATTATCCTACTGCCAACATAGCATGTGAGGATTTTTAAAAAGAGACACAAATTGCTCATAAGTGCATTGCTAGTCCAGACCTGTAATTCAGTTTGGTAGCACTGACATGTCAGTGACCTTTGCTGTGAGCTGGCTTGTTTAGACTAGTGACCTTGTAACCCTTTAAGATGTCAGGTAAGATGAAGGCTAAGATAACAGCTCCTTTGAGCTGATCAGTAATTTGTAAACCAATTGGCTGTTTACACGGTTGGATGACAGCTGACAGAACCTTAGAAATTCAAAACACACAATATCCATGCAATACTAATCAATACCGCAATCAAAGTTCAAGATATTTTGTTTACCCTTCCCTGCACTCCAAATCAAAGCTTAATTTGATGTGCAGGATTGTGAATTTATGGAGTAAATTAGATTTGCGTTCAGAGGTTTCTCATTTCAATCTGAATATGCAGTGAGGGATTTCTGGGGCTATTCTGAAAATTAATTATTAAAGGCTGTCCAGTGGCTAGAAATAGTCGCAGACACCCTCTCTCAGCCCAGGAGTATTTAACATGCATCACAGTTAATGGCCACCACATGAATGTTTAAATATTTCAAAAGGTTATGTACCCTGTAGCCTTTTGAAAAGGTTACCCACCCTGCAGTGTTAGACCCATCACCTAGTGGATGTCCTGAAGTGACACAGCTGCTCTGCATTGTGTGTCTGGCAAAAAAAACACTTCACTATTTACCACTTTAGGCCTCTTCAGGACTGGTACAAAATCACTCATCATTTCATTGAAGCATTATAGGAATCTGAGTGAGTTGGTTGGCTGGGGTGATTAATGAGGCAGGTCAGTCTTTATATATCTAGCTGAATAACTCATAGGTAAAACCAATCAAAAATAAAATGCACGCAAAAGCACATATTTAAGTGTTTTTCATAAACAGCAGTAGCATAATGAAAGTAAAAAGTGCATTTAATCAAATACATCTATATATATATATATATATATATATATATATATATATATATATATATATATATGAGAGAGAGAGAGAGAGAGAGAGAGATGTATATACACATATGTATGGAAGCATGAATTGGATGTACTTATTTTACTGCAAAACAGCATGCAAGCCAATTTACAAACCCACCTCCACTCCCACTGCAAATGGAATAACAATCTTATTTTGAAAAAAGTAATGTTATACGCCTTTAATTATGCTTGTTTTCCTCCACTTTGCCTAGTTTCAGAAATAGCTGAAACCAAAAAGAGAGCTCAAGTAGAATTTGTTTTAGTTGTTTAGCTTTTTTTTTTTTGAGTTTTTATGTATTGGTATGGGTATGTATGTATGAATGTGTGTTGATTATCATCATCAGTGGTGAACCGAAGATAATTTTCCACTAGTGTGGACAATAAAGTTATTCTTGTCTTGGGGGAACTTGATGAGTCCAATATTTACTCTAATGGTGCTCCATAACTCCTACATCCCTACATATAAATAACTGTTTGCTATATCAGCTTAAAAGGTAACAATATGTCAACACTCTATCTTGCTGTATCTAGCCAAGGACAACTCCTTGCTTCCTTCCTTGTATCGGTTTAGAAATTTTGTTCCAAAAATACACTCTTTATTTCCCATTGAGTCACCTTCCTCTGCACGTGTTCTTCATGTTTTAGACCTGCCCTGAGGCCCATAACTGTAGGACTCATGTGCAATGTGTAGTGGTGGAATTCCAGCTAGATTATATTAGGACTTCAAATTGGCATTGAACGATGCCATCGAAGAAATCATGTGCAAGGATGTGTCCTGTCTAATTAAAAATATTTTGGAGAGCTCTTTTGAGTAAAACTTGAGATGCACAGATCTTCACTAATATCGGCCAACATCTGTGACAAATGCTCCCAGTGTGCATGCAATCTTATAAATATGTATGAGGCCTGCCATGACAAATGACCAGGTAGTCAGAATAATGTTCATAAGCCTGCAAGCAAGGGCTGCAGGCAGGTACTGTTTAATAGGAAGTTACAAGCCCTTCATTCAACTCCTAGTTGTGTAATGTCATTCCTGACTGAGTTACTCTGAATGAAGAGGATCCTCACTTAAATTCTATTTACACTGGAAACCCATAATTTCTTCACAGAAATGTGTCACCTGACAAATCTGTCAACATTCTGCTTTGTCAACCAGAACCAGGTAGAGGGTGGAGGGACAGGAGGGGGTAAAATGTTGGAAGACCAGACACTGGAAAATTGTAAATTGTGTACTTTCCCCATATTTTACACCTATGGAATAGATATATCTGATAATAGAGCTCACCCACAGCTTTATCTTGTTCATTGAATCATCAGATGTAGAGGTCAGGTATACGTGTTCTTCCCCCCACAGGAATGGAAAATGAAAACTTGCCACAAAAGCAACATTGCACACTAGCAGCGCCCATACACAAGAGTAGCGAACACTTTGTCCAGAGAAAGCTGGACTCATTAACATCTTTTACTTCTGGTTGCTGTAAGGCATCAGAGAGCAGCCTGAGAAAATAAGTGTGCTGTGTGCACTTTTCTGACAACATCTTATAGGATTCCAGCTTCCTGAAATTTGCATTTTATTCCCTTTTACTGTTTGTTTGGGGCTGCTTCAGAAACATGGGAGGGTGGGGTTGCTTGGTGCAACTTAAAAAGTAGTGAAATAGCCACAATCCATGGGCCTACTTATTAAAGGTCTACAAATTCATCAGATTTGCCCTGTGGACATTCAGTGCATTGCCGAATTCTGCAGAGTAATCTACTGAGAACATATAGTTTGACTTGTAACAATAACATCAGAAACCAATGGGGAGAACTGCAAACGCACAGTGTCAGAAGACAGTTTACTGACCTTTCTTTCAGCATGTAAGGTGAGAGAGAGTTTACCTGTTCAGTCGGTAATTGCAGCACAAAGCACTGCATGAAAATGGGAATATCATAACAATATGTTTGTCACGGAAAATACTCAAACAGCTAAACCAAACAATATTCCTGTGCAGAGTGGAGAAAAAAAGTTGTAATTATATTATTGCTTGCATAGAAACATAACTGAATATCAGGCAATGTGATTGCATCATAAAAAGGATATAATGCATCATTTTGTGCATTATCCAAAATAAAAAAAAAGAAATGCGCAGACGATTCTGTGAAATAACAACAGAAAGATTTATCAGCAAACAGTGGCGGATTATAGCCGCTAATGGGTTCAGATCTGACTTCGTCATGCTCCATTAAGGCTATAGATTACATGCATGCAAACAAAGTTGCTTTGTTATAGCTATCTGTCTGTACAGGATTTGTTCTTCAAAGCTCTGAAGGTTAGACTTTGTTTAAATATCATCTGCAGCGGCATTTTGAATATTATTTTTCATTCTGAACTTTTTTTTTTTTTTTGAACAGGAACAAGAGGAAAACACCACGTTTAAATCTCTGTGTTGTCCTGAATATCATTAAGATGCAGACAGAGACAAACCATCAGAAACAAATTCCCATTCGACATTTATGGTCCTTGAGAGCATAATGAAATTCTTATCTTTCTAAACATGCATAGATCTCACTAAGCTCTCAGCAGAAATAAGAGTTCTTTGACCAGCTGTACATTTGAGATAGATCTATCAAAAACCTCTGTCAATTTGAACTAAGGCTGAAATGAGAAAAGATGAAACGGTGCTGTATCCAGAGTAGCATGTGAGGGAAAAAAATGACAGCAGAGCTTTACTTGGAGTTGTTAGTAAACTAAAGCCTCTCATTCCTTTTTATTAATTTGGATAATTTGACAGTACAAACGATTCAGAATAAGAAACAGCAATTACAGTCTCTCATTTAAAAATCACATTGCTGCCTGTTAAGTTTGATGAACTGCTTGTAAACAAACTGATGGTACGTCTTCAGGCCATCCAGAATTTTGACATCAGCAATAATGAGCGATGGAAGTATGATTACAATGACTATAAAAATGACAAACAAGACTGTGGCTTCATCTGTCCATATTAAGATAAGCTTGAGTGAGAAGTGAGAGGCTTAGGGGAGGCATTCAGTGGGCTGCTGATTTGAATATGATTAATGGAGGGCCAGGTCTTCAAATCCAATCCAGCTCCTGCAGTCAGTCTGTCTCTGATAGGCCACCACTCAAAGTTGCTTCTGCTATCACGGCTCACACTCACTGTGTGCTTGTGCCCAGAGCTCAGGAGGGGGAGACGTCTGGGTGCTGTCTAAGCCTGGATCACAACGGAAAGGGTTACAGATGGTCTGTCCAACTGGACTGGAGTTCAGCACCACGGCATCTCAGACAGTGAGAGAGAATTTTGATCTAAAACAATCTGCTGTTTTGGTGGGCTTCACCCATTTATAGGGGGACAAAAACATGAAGAAGACAGGAACTGTTGCCTTTATTGTGACTCTTTAAAACAAATCATAAAATTATACTGTAAATATGAGGAGAATTTAAGAGCACCAAACACCAACCGCATCACATAGCAAAGAGAGGCATACAGTCAAAATTATATCAGTTCTTTATCCTGATGCATAGAGAACACACTAACGTTGTGCGGCCTTAAACATAAACTAAGTGGTAGGCAGTCTGTGTGTACACAGGATGTATTTCAGCCATGCCTGGATCTCCTAATGGATTCTCAAGGCAAAAAGTACTGAACCCCATGTGTTCATGTCAGTTTTAGTATTAACGCAGAACAATGAGAACTCCAAGTAGTAGATAAACAGAAAAATATTTGGCAACAATTTGTTTTTCAGGAAAATCTCTGAACCCATTGGTGACATTTTCTCCAGTGCAAAAAGAAGAGTCTTCAATCAACAAAAAAATGAAGAGGTTTAGTCTCGATTTCAACTATGATTTTTAGGGTTTTCGAGTTCGCTAATTCTTATATGTTCCAGCTATTTTAAGGCTGTAGCTTGTCTCTGTTTATGGCTACAGGTGTTATTCTAATCCATCACGAGTTTATTGGAAAAGGCAGCGATACAACAGATGGAGATGCAATTGCGCTCGCTTTCACTCTGCGTTGTTATTTTGCCCGCATGTTTGTTTCAGCTTTTTTTTGTTGCACTTCCCATGGTGGTTGGTCACACCAGCATGAGTGAAATGAGCAAAAACAAAGAACTTTGGACTGAAATACTCTGCAATGAAAAACAAAGGGGAAAAAAAAGAAAAGAGATTGCACTCTGTTTACAGCCAAATTTGTATGATAATTTGCATGAAAATTTCTTTCTCCATTCTCTGCCTTTTGGTTTGAACACAACCCAGCTAATAACTTTAACCCCCAAGCTACCCAAAAGAAGTTACAATGGTAAATTTACAGAACTACCCAATTGTCAAGGAAGCTCTTATTAATTCTACTGTGCAGCTTTCTGGTGAAGTGTAGTTAGCATGCATGAGACGACCTTAAACTATAATATTACACCAGTGGGAAATCTCTAACAGACCACCCAGTCAGAGTATTTGAATGATGACATCTGGAAGGTTAGATCTTACACTACACTTATTATGGGCAGCAAAATGTCAGCCAAAGGATAATTTTTCATATTTCCTCAACAAATGTTGAGTTGATTGCTCCTGATTTCTCAGTTTGAATAATTTCTTGGAATCTAAATCATCATAGTATTTTTGAGAGCACTGAGGAGAAAGCATCAGCATTTAGAAACCACGCGACCACGAGTGATCCGTCGTACCCAGATCACTCCTCCTGCTGCCAGAGTAATGGGAACAGGGGGGAGATCCTACAAGAAGACTTATGCTTTTGGCATAATGTGAAAGTGCATTGTGGTTTCTCCAGGGTGCGTGTATAAAGGTGGGGCACACTGCACACATCGGGTAATGATCAAGTTCATCGGCTTTCTTACATGTTTGGTAGATTTATTTTTAATCTCAATGTGCTGAACTGATAGCAGCTTACAGCACTGTTGGAGAGCTTAGCCAGTTCAACAATTTCTCATTTGATATCATCCCATCACATCCCATCTGGCATATGAAGTTCAATATGTCCACATTCAAACATGAAGTGGACTTTAGCAATCTCATATGTGCTTGCTGTAGTTCCTCAACAGGTTCTATTATATCTGAATTTGTTTTTCTGAGCTGGAAAAACAAAATGACCTTGAGTCAATATGCAAAAAAACTCCATGGGAGATTCAAATATGACAGATGTACGCTCCTGAGTGAGTTTATCGCACCGCTGGACAAACCTTAGACTGTGAGCAGCACGAGCACAAAACAAAGAGACAATTTGCTACAGTATGACAGATATCATTGTAAGCATTTACAACCTCTGCCAATTCCAGTGCACAGATGAAAAGGACTTCACCAGACTAAATACAAAGGCGTTCAACTGAAACCAGCGTACGCCGTCCTCAGCCTGGAAGTTTAAAACTGCAAACGCAAACTTTAGAACACGCAGCTGAGCAAACACGACTGTCAGTATAATAAGCAGCTTTCACTGTCTCTGCAGGCTGATAAGAGGGGCCAGTGTCAATCAGGAAACATCTTATGATTGTGAACTGTCCTTTTAACTTTCAAGCTTTGTCAAACCTTCACAGGCACAGAGTCACATTTACTCCAGTTTCTATTAACAACAGCATGAATCCGATAATATAAACATATAATTTGTCTGAGAGACTTCTGGGAGCCAGAGTAACTTTTCATTAAAAAAAAAAAAAGTGATGTGTTCCTTTAAGAATAGACAGCCTTACCTAAACACAATCAGCATGGTGGCTGCTGACTCTTACCTTCTAGTTCATGCCACTTTAAAGACATCAAAGGTGATGTCAGCAGAGAGCATGTCATCCCTATCAAGCCATACATGCATTAGGGTCAACCTTGACAAAGTCAACACCCTTCAGCTACTGAACTGATCCAACCTGCAAACAAGAGCTGACTGAGACTTAAATAAAAATGCATCGCTGCTCTTCAGCGTGAGACTCTCCTGCTGCAGTGATTTTTACAGCTGACATGACATTCTCATTTCACTCATTACTGGAGTCCACGTTTTTTTTTATCATGGATTAAAAATCGTTGTCTTTTCTCACATTACTCCGGTGTCAGAGTACAGAGTGCTGTACCATGTGGTCGAGGTCAAAAGATGTTCTGACCTGGTGTATAATTCTTCATTTAACCATCTGCCTGGTCTGAGCTACAAAGTCATTTTTAATCCCTGATCACTCGTAACCTCAGACCAAATTATAATAATCACTCAGGCCTGGTATCCAGTGCTGAAAGAGGTTAAGATGCATCACAAAGCCATAAAAACTTCATATTCATAACTGTTTAATATATTTATAAAGGTATATTCTGATGATTTGCTTTCAAAGTCAGTGATATTATGCAACAGAGTCCAATATTTTTCTTTTTCAGATGCATGTAAGTGTCAATGGGAAAGTGTGAGGTGAGTCTTACATAAGTAAAACAACACAACAATAGCAATAAGCACTTTGAGAACCAAATGCAATGTAATGTACTCACAAAAAAGAGTCCAGTTTTCTCAGTGTGCTGTGCACAGTCGAAAACAGAACCATGTAAAATTAGCAAATTAAAATTCAAACACAACGGAAGCTTAAAATATAACCACTGAGCAACAGGAAACATTATAAAGGCTCTGCACTGACACCACACACAAAAATCTGCAAGGAGATATTTCTGTTCTTGAAGCAGAAAAGTGACTGGTCAGGTTTCAGCTCACAATGCTCATCACTTAGCTGGATGGCATCTGTATGTTGGGATTTCTCAGTAAAACCATACGAGGAAATCTGATCTTGTTAGTGTTGGCCACAGTTTTCATTTGTGCTCCGCTAAAAGTCTTTCCAGGTAGTGTGCAGACTGAAACATTAACTTAATGCGCCTTGGCTATAGGAGTGGGCTGAATTTGTATTTATATTTTTTACCTAGAATTTATTAATACAATTAAGGCCTCTAATTACTTATTTCTGGATCCCTCCAACTGATTGCTATCATTCTGAGTTCTGAGCATGCAATACTGCACCTAAACCCATCAGGTGAAGACACACAGGCAGTGCTGAAGGGCCATTATCTCTATGTGAGGTAATATGTTAAATTCTAGGCGAATGAGTTACTGACACTGCGAATTGAAGGTCACTTATTCTGCTAGACAATCTCCTGGCTCTTATTTTGAAAGATTAGTCACTGCTAACCAGATTCCTTTTCTGTCTTTCCTGAACTGGCTGGCTCTCCGGTTGTTGTGGTGGTCTTTGATATCATTCAGCTGCTTCAGTCTGCTGGCTCCAACGTCTTGGACCGCTGCAGTCGACAGCAGTCCTCGTTCTGTTTTGTGAGCAGGAGGGCCACTCTGACCAGAACCTGCGGCAGGTGAAGAACTGGTTCACGTGCTGCTATGCTGCACTCAGCAAGACTACAGAGCAGAACAAAGACCACCAGCTGGAGTCCGTCCCCGATATGAAGGCTCATTCAGAGCTGATTAGAGCTCCACAACACCACACAGAAAAGAAAACAGACTACAAACCTGTAGGAAACACAGATGATAGTATACACAAATTCTGGGATTTATACTTCTCTTTACACCCACCTAATTCCAGAAGAGGCAGTCCAGTTAATGTGCACAGAATCAACTTCCTTCCTCCAAATGTGATTTCCTTACAGGCTACAGTGTAGGTGTGGATCATTAAACTGCTACATAACATGTGTTTAATCTTACTCTTTATTGAGGCACTGTGAGATCTGTGCCCCACTGCATGCTGTTAAAACACGAGGAGCTCTACTACACCACTCACACATGAAATTCTGCTTCATTTTAATTAGTGCACCGAGAGGTGTGATAAGCTACATGAGACTCATGTTCAAAGCCTCAAGAACTGATGGCTTCAAATGTACTGATTTGTATTTAATCTCCAGTTGACATAATTAGTAACAACATATGTTGTCTCGTATTATGATAACTAATGAGGAAAAAAAATGACGAGGTCAAGCCAACAATCATCTCTATCTTCTGCTGCTGATCAAAATAATGTATTAAGCACTTCATAAATATGCATGTAAATAAAGGAAGTAATAAATAATAAGGCCTCTGAAAACAAACAGTAACAGCGGCTGTCACAACCGTCTGCAATACAATTGAGATTCCTGAGCATGCACAGGTGTGACTAAGTGAACAGATTGTGAATAGCATCTCTTTTATATTTATGAAATTGGTTATGAGTAATCTCAACAGTGCACTTAAAAAAAGAAAAAGGACAGATAAAATACAGAGCTATTAAACATTTTTGAATCTGCAGCAGGAAAACTTTTTAGTCTGCATAAAATCATCTGAAAGAGAGGCACGAATAAATTTGTGGTTATTTTAAATTCCCATTATATTCTATAATCAATATCCAAACAGCAGCAGAGTGCTGTGCAGCGCCTGATATGACACGCCTCTCAGTGCGGAGACTCTGTGGACCTGCCGAGTTCTCATCGCCGGGAATGTCCACTCGCACAAAGTAATGAGATCATACTGGGTGAAGTGATGCTGAAAATGAATCATCTCCTTCCTATCCCCTTAACAGCGCAGTGGGTACATTTCTCCTGAACCTTGTACTCTGAGGCCATCCATCCTCCAACACCACGCAGGGCTATGGCTTCACTCATCAAAGCCACGACCCACCGTCACCCGACCTCACCAATGAAAGCACCTGACGAGGAGCTCACATTTAATCCAATCATGGCCGAATAGGTCAAATCCAGCAAGAGCATTCCTATAAGAGGTATTATGATCCTTCCATTTTGGGTTCTCATTCACTTGAGGATTAAATTCAACCGCAAACTGCTACAGCCGAGGTCCAGTTATTGTTTGGGCTGGTAAGGATCTATATTTGTTGATAAAGGTATGTCAGCCCTGTAGATACACAGTAATACGCCTGTATCTTCAGGACACGTTTTCTATTAAGAGAGAGTGGCTATTTCAGGTAACACAATTTTACTCTGAGACGAAAATATAAGAACATTCCTGTGGCTTATGAAATCACAATGCACAATGAACGGTGGGGTTGAAGGATGGCCATGGTCTTTATCCATCAGACCTCGCAGTCTGTTTTTATGCTGCCCCAATATTAGGACAAAGCACACTGATGAATTCCTGCTAGTAGAGGCTTTTTCTGGACAGACACAAACATAAACAATAAGAAAAAGGAGGTTGCAAGCTGGCCATGAAGATAAAGCTTAATCTATCACACCTCAGTAAGTGTCACAGAAAAAGAGTTTAAAGGTTTAGAATAATCACAGATGTCAGGAGCTATTTTTCACTGCACACAGGATATGAGTTGTCTTGGAAATATGATGTCTTGAGGAGCCATGCTGAGAGCAAAGCTGGGGCTGGGAGTCCTGCCCGGGTAACTCGGGGAAACGGTGCAGGCCATGGGGCCAGATCACTGACAGTGCCACAGGAGACAAAAATCACCACAGCCAGGCTGCCGAGACAGACACCCAACAGAGAGCAAACAGGCCTTTGACCAGGTGACCTGCTCGAGAAGGGGGTGGGGGGTGGGGAGTGGGAGGGACACCGAATGTTCTAAAAGCTGAGACCTCTATTTGTGATGTGCGACTCACCCTGGTCACATCATATAAATGAGTCTGCCATGGCTATTTGACATGCAAATTCTCACATAAAAGAGCAGAAGGAGCCAGACCACTGTCGAGGTAGCAGTTTATTGACAGTGTAAGTGCAGCTCATCACATGATTGGTTCAGTGCAAATCCATTTAGTCTGCAGTGGATTAATCATGCTGCAGGCTGCCAAGGTTCAACATTTATGCTACTCTGTAGATTACAAGGAGAGGGGTGTTGGAAATTCTGCGTAATAGCAAGGAAGCTCTCATTAGGCTCTCTCTGCTTTCATTCATTTTCCCAGTGTTCCGTGTGGTCTTCCATGCATGCCTGTCTTACAAACAGGCGTGACAGAGAAGCATGGGAGTGGTGTAGCATGTGCAACACATCTGCAGAAATTTGTATGTGAGATTTTGCCTTCTCTGCAAAGCGTTTAAAGGTATATTATGGGACCATGTAGAAAAAGCTTGCTGTACAGTAGATATAGATATCATTACGAGATTCTCAATCTTCCCATCAAATTCCCTACGGGCTCTCTCAATTACATTCTTCTTGCAGAGCTGCACTGAGTGGGGTTCTGACATTATATTTGATGCTAATGTAATGTTACCACTGCACAAGACTGCATTACATAAAGGTTATATGAATTAACCCAGATGTAAAAATAGCATGCAAATGTGCACACAGCACCCACTGTGTGCATGCCACACGCATCTACCTCGATGAATGCTTACTTATTAGATTAATAGTTCTCCATTACTAGCCGTGCACAAAAAAAAAAAAGCTGATTGTCAAAAACTATCACGATCATTTAGTGGTTGTCAAACTTGATCAGAAGCAACCTTATCTATTGAAGCTTTGGCTGAGCACTGAATACATGTATATTAAAAATAGGTTTGCATCAAGAAGCACATGGAATCGTGAAACACTGCACACACACACACACACACACACACACACACACACACACACACACACTGTTCGTCAATATCAGATAGGACTCCAGACAGGATTTGATGGATGGAGGTGCCAGGGGGAAAATCATTTCTCCTAACTTACTGTGTTCTAGATGCTGTGAATAAGAAGAGGCAATGGGAAGATCACAGGGTGCAACATAGTAGGTAGTGACACAGGATGTAATGTACCATACTTTAGGTGCATATAACACAAGGACAAGAGGCCTGTCCTCCAGTCTTCTAAGTGCACAGTGAAGGTGGATACTGGAAAACTCACTGACATCGACTGGCAGGATTATGTAGCCGGCACTATGTGAAAATGAAGAACCTTACTGAGCCTTTAGGGGCACAACGGCTTCTCAGAGGGGCAACACCTTCCTAGGGTCCTAACATTGTAGTTTAGCAGTGTGCAGTTTATACCCTTGTGGTTTGTACTTTACAGCGACAGGTCTTGAACTTCTGGTGACAATTTTGTACCTTAATATAACGTTATAAAAATAAACATTTAAATAAGCTTAAAAGTCAGGTAGCCGTGAATTTATTTTATATATTTGTATTTAATCATGCATTTGAAGCTATTATAGTATTGGCATAGAACTCTCCTGGTGTTATTGTCCACTCAAATATTCATCTCTCTCACATCTACACCTGCAGCCTACTTATAAAGACCAGTTAGTCAACACGCAGTGAAAACCCACCAGACACAAGGAGAAGGAAGAGAGCAGGAGAAGGTCAAACCCAGCGACAGTAACAAACTCTGCTCTACTGATGTTAATATACAAGACAGATACAGGTGTAACATATCAGAACAAGCCATATTTGACATGATTTTTAGTTAACTTGAATAAATATGAAAATGGTGAAACATTCAAACTGAAGAGGGAAACTTATAGTTTGTCTTTTTTTCCCTTTTCTTTTTTTTTTTCTTTTTTCTTTGTTTTTTTTGGTATCTGGCTGAACACAATCTATCTCCTGCCATTGATTCAATTGTGTTTTGACTGGTTGGGAACATTCTGTATATATACCAGTTTGGTCATTGAAAAGGTACACATAATCACCTTGAAGTCTGGTAATTAGCTCTATGGGGTTGCATTTGCTTAAATTGCAGGCACAGAAAATTACTTCTGCTAAATCCCCATTTCTGAGAGTTAAGAAAAGTGGAGCGCTCGTGGCTACAGTGAGGGTGAGTTTGGATTGTCGTGGAGGAAAGTGCAGCAGAGACAAACTGCAGGGAGCAAACAGCATCACTTCTGCTTACTGCGATGGGCTTCTCTATGCTCACAGACATGGGGGGGGTGGAGGATGGAATTCCCCAAAATATAATAATAAGCTACTTTACATGCCTCCACATTAGGTAAACACTAAACTTTACATGACAGATCTCCTGCATTAGTTCACTTTGCACGGCAGATCAATAATATCTATGGAACAATGAGACATAGCTGCTGTTGTGAAGTCAAATGCTTCTGTAAACACGATTAAAATCACATTCTGCATGGGTAACTATTAGCTGCATATACTGGGAGAAAAGTGCTGTGAAGGCGAGGGATAAAACATACACTCCCATCACAGAGAGAAGTTTCCTATTCCAGTTAGTAAAATCCATACACTGCTCTAAGGCACAAAGCTGCTCTAAAGACTGCACCGCATTTCCTGGAAGTCTAATCTAAGCGTTCTTAGCCCGGATAAACTACCACTTTATGCAAGTCAAGGTTTCATCTGACCAACCAGCTGCCAATCTTATATTTTACCTCACAAAAATCCACACATCACTTTTTTTTTTTTTTTTGGTGGACTTAAACTGTCTGTCTGCCCCTCCTCCCCATAAAAGCAAGATTTGGGGATTTCAATTCTAACGATGAGCTGATATTCCAACTGAATATCATCTATTTAAGAGTTTGCACTAAGTGTCTGTGTGACAGGTTCATATTACAGGCTTTCTATCAGTGCTGTGCAGGTTTTGCTTGACTTGAAGTGAAGTCTGTTTTTGAAACCATGCGCCACCATTAATGTGTTTGTGATGCCAGCACAACAGAAGATTTGTTAGAGGAAACTGAGCTCAGCTCCCGCCTTCATTCCGTGGTATTATCCTCAATCATCCTTCAGCCACACCGCAGAGTCTGACTGAAAAGCCTGTTTGCAAATTTCCAAACTTTACTTTGGCATATCGGTGGTTTGTGCAGATACTGAATATGTGTTACTTCAAACTATGAGTTACATTTGTTTTGTGAGTGTGTGGCTGTTATCTTTTAATGCTGCTTTGGTCACGCTGGGCTGGACTACAGCTACTGACTCAGATGTGATTCTAAAACCTAAATCTGCAGTGTTAGGACTCACACGGATGTCCAAAGATATCTCAAAAAAAAAAAAAAAAAAAAAAACATTTTTTGACAAACATTAGTAATAAAAATTATCAATCTGACAGATGATGCATTTCTTGGGAAACATCTAATATGATGCATATGGCTCAGAAGATTAGACTTAAATCATGGGAGACTGCTGGGAGAAGGTGGCCATCTTACATAAGAGATAAGCAATTAAAGTCTTTGTGCAAAATCCTGATACAGTAACCAATGGGTTCATAGCCAGGCCTTAATGAATAATAGATCGTAAAAGCTATTGTCGTGGAAATCAACAATACAAGCAGGAATTATTAATGACACTGCATTTAAGTTCGCAAATGCAACATATAGACGTTCCTGAATTTTGGACTATTTTTATCACAAGAGGATGCAAAAGATGTAGTAGCTCCCGGTTCTGTATGGTACATCCATACAGTGCACGGTAATTTCATCCACTATCCGTCAAAGCAGTGAAAGTGAGGGCTCTGATTTATTCATAAGCCACGCTTCTTCTGCCAGGGAGCGTTACACAAAGGCAGATCAGACAAAGGTAACGATTCTGCTGAGAAAAGCAAACTACAAATCAAAACAAATCAAACCAAAGGTGAGAACACTTTACTGTGATGCTCTGGCACCACACAGGTTAGTAGCATCCTGCAGCTTCTGGGCTCAACAGTTAGAAAACTAGAGCTTCGGTATCGAGCAACTGAAGGCAGGATTGTTTGGACAGCTGTTGGTGGGGTTTCTTTCATTAATTCGAATACTACAACACGCAACGCACCTCAGTGGCTTTAAGGCTTCCTGCAGGTTCATGTCAGGAATAATTCAACACGATTCTAGCTGCACCGGCTCCATCAAGCTTCTGTCAGTTTCTATCAGAGAGTGAAGGTCATCACTCTGTCCTGCTTAGCTGGCCTCCTGCAGCTCCAGCCACAAGTCCTCCTCCTTGTCTCTGAATCTCTTCTGACTGCTGTGGTTGAGGATCAGAAACACTA
The DNA here is from genome assembly GCA_024447675.2 of Pterophyllum scalare. NCBI lineage: Eukaryota > Metazoa > Chordata > Actinopteri > Cichliformes > Cichlidae > Pterophyllum > Pterophyllum scalare. The sequence continues at coordinate 4,875 of JAMQGT020013141.1, read as the reverse complement.
AGTCTATTTCAGTCCCTGATTGATTAAGTAGTTAAGAAAACAGAGGAATGGATAAAATGCTTCCTTCAAAAGTTGACTTGACTATTATATATTTCAACTTTAGAACACATTATTGTCCGCAAGAACTAAAATTAGACATATGAAAAGGGGGGAAAAAGAGAAAGAGCACATTGAATTTTAAACTATCTGGTCCTCTGACTGACCAGCTCATTTCCCTTCTCCATTATTAAATGCCTTGCCTGTTCACTGCTTGCTTCTGACGTTTTAATTCAGACTCATTAAACTGGTTGAAATGATTCATTAGCTGCACACCTAGCACAATCCACTCCTGTCGGACACCGGTCAATCAGTAATCGCACTGTAATAATCCTCTCTGGTTTTGCTTTAAACTGGCAACAATCAAACAACATCGTGGCAGGCATTTTTGTTTCTTTTTATTACTAGCGACATCTTGACCCAAAGCTTACGTTTAATGAAGAAACATGACTTCTAATCTAGAGGTCGTGGCCCCTCCCGCACGTATGATCCATATTTGTCTGTGTACTCCTTCCTCCTAGTTATAGTGTAACACAAAAATAACCCAGTGCTGCCTCGAAAAACCAACTCAGGGAGATATAAACGTAGATTTGGATTTGGATTTCTATGTTACTCAGGAGTGTCAGGAGACATAATTTAGTTTCATAATTTAAAAACAGGTTTGCATTTGGGACTTCAACACACCAAGTTTACTGATTATATTTGGGTGTTAATGATGTGGTCATAATATTTGATTATTATTAGTACTAGTAGTAGTGGTGGTGGCATAGTATGATCACATAATATATTATTCATGAGGCACGAATATATCATTTAAAGAAAATTATTATTAATACTTAACTATATTAGGTAAACAGCTTGGTGGTGGAATCGTTCATGGTGGTAAACATTAGACTGACTATTTTACATTTGCCACACAGACATATAACTTGTATCAAACAGATACTGTATCCCTGCACCTCCACACTGATTTTTGCCAATTGGAGGCCAAAGTAAAAGCAATATGTACATTCCATCACCTCCTGACATGGATCTCGATCCAGCTAACCTGCAAGCTAAAAGTGTTCAGACATCCAGCAGTTAGCATTACAGAGACATTACAGCAGTAGCATTAGAATCATTCACAGTTATGAGCTGCTCACCTCTAGCTCCTTTTTTGGTTTCTACCAACTTCTGCAAGAGAAATATTCACCCGCCAACAAGCGCTTTCATTTGGTTCACAGAAGTGAGACAGAATCTTTGCTAATAGTTCATTTTACCTGTTAAAGTGCATGGCTACACCATTCTGCAGACCGGTAGGGGATGAAATGTTGGCTGCTTATTTTCCTCATTTCTTCCTATAAGAAACCATTTTCATATCCCACTTAATTATTTTACAAACATTTGATATAAAAATATTGATGATTGCAGCTTTAATATCATGATATTCAATAACCACTGGCCTTGCCAGAAGGAATTTAAATGCTCGCACTGTGCTGAAGCATTCCATATACATGCAGGATCATAAATTCTATATTTACAAGGTGGTCACGTCGTTACTTCACTCTCAACAAACAGAGTTGTGGTTGTTTCAAAGTGTAGTTTCTCCTTTAGGAATAAGCCATCACCTTTAGTGGGAAATTCAATGGGAAAACGCACCATAACCATGTCACAGTATGCATCGGCTCCCCGTCTGGCTTGTGGCCAAGGAAGCAGTTTACTTGGAGAGGAGAAGCAACTGACAGATGCCTGAGCAGCAGCACAGCATTCATCAAGGCATCTGCAGGCTGTGAATACCGAAGCCACCTCTGCTTGCATCCACCTGCAGCTATTAAGACTGCCAAATCCCAGGCATGAGAGGAGCTGGCTGAGGTAGTACTCCAGCAGCACAGACCTGACCCTGCTAGACAACAGTCAGCTCTGGGTGTTAAACCACCCCATCCGCTCCATACATCACTGTTATCTCTATCACCCCTGTGAAGATTAGCCTTCAGCCGGCGCTGCCTACCTCTTCATACTGCTGCTGTTGAGCAAAAACCCAGAGAGCCCAGGCAACACGAGGTGATAACCCCAAAAAAACAAGGTTTATACTTTGAAATGTGAGACAGCGCCATGGTGTTTACAAGATGCCTTTCTTTCCCCCTTCAAATAAATGCAGTGCAACATTGAAAAATATGATCTAATCTCTGATTAGAAAAGTGCAGCTCTCAATGGGACATTGAGAGCTGCACTTTTCTTGTAACGTTGCATAATCAAAACCTAAATGTGATATTTTCACACAATTTGTTACTGTGTTCAAACCTGTTGAGTAAATCTTGTTTGGATTTCCCACAAACATACCTGGGAGTTTCCCAGATCTCAAAAAGGAAAACATTGCATATCTGTATATTTTGCCAGCACTGACCTTTATTTCATGCAGACAACCCTGAATTCATGGCAAGTGAATAGAATAAAGAACAGAATGAAACTATACTGATGTGACTTTTTTTTTTTTTGTACTGCAGTGTCACCTCAGTGTTTTGGAAGAAGGTAGCCTGGTGGCCAAACTGTGCCTGCCTCTGTCATTATGTGATGATGAGGACATGAAGGGGCCGTATGTATTCTCCTGATGACCCTCCTGAGAGTAACCATGGGGGCTACATGAACGTGGCAGGTTCATTAAGTCAGTGCTTAGAAATTAAGCCGCAAAGTGGCTTATTAATCATCATTTTCACTGGACTAAGTGACAAAGGAGTGTGATAACTGAATACAATTTGGAAGGGCTGCATTTGAATGAAAATGGCTAATGGCATTTTTATTATGCTCTAGTACCTTCCTGGGGAGGAGAGGGGTGAATGCGTGTGCGTGCCTGTGTGTGTGTGGGGGGGGGGGCTTTCAAAAGCCTTGTATAACAGCACAACTGCCAGCATGAATTGCTCTAGACAGAGTTGGGGTAAATATTGGTTAAAGCTCTTTCAACGTGAGGGCACTGCAGGAGGCACACATACTGATTGAATGTGTGTAAGATTAGGCTTCGAAAGCATTCATTAACAAGTTGATAACCAAAAACTAATTATTAAGTAAGATTTCCAAAAATCTTAAACTACAGTCGGGTTCTCTTCAATCGACATGACCGTTTTTAGTGAAGAAAACATTTCTCTGAGAAAGCCGCGGATTAGAGTCGTTGCAGGTGCCTTTTGCGCTTGAACCTGAAGGTCTAAACAGTACTGGAATTTAAAGGGGAAAAGCGCGCTTTACTTCTGTCTCTGCCACCAAATCCGCGCACATACATCCACTCCTCATGAGCATCTTGGTGCCCAATTTTTTTGTAGTAACGGAAACCTGTCTTCACAAGATGTTCTGCTGAAATCTCTCATTTTGACAGTGCGCTGCACCCCCACCGGAATACGCAGGGAACCACGGAATACACTCTCGGCTGTTAACTTTCTTTACAAAAAAAAAATATTTAAAAGCGATATAGGAAAGCATACCGTCCCCTGTACCGTTACACGGTAACTGCGCAAACGCAAGGTAAAGGAAAGGCAGTGGATTTTCTGAGCGTCTCAGCGTGCAGCCAGGATGCACACCGAATAGCGCAAAGATCGCACACTACTGAGTGGCACAATAACTTTGACAGATATCTTACCTGTTCCGGAGCCGAGACACGAGCGTAAGCAGAGGAGAGAGGACGGAGGGTATCGGGCAGAGCGCCGAGCCACACAGCCTGCACTGTGGATGAAAGAACTGCCAGACGTCCCAGCAGTGAACTCCAAAGTGTGTCTGTCTTTTTTACCACGCCAATAAAGGACAGTGAGATTCAGACCACTCCCCCATTGTATCAAATTAGTCCCAACTGTTTCCTCCTGATCACAGGCATCTTATTTGAGGCTCGGTTTCTAAGCGGGTCTAACATACTGTGGCCAGCGTGCTTCTGTTCTGCAGTGTGCAATGCATTTAACAGTAATGGAAAAGCGAATCAGAGGAAATCTGCAAGTTGTGAAATAGGCAGCATACTGTATGTGAGATCATCGCCTGCGAGACTCTGTCAACACGTGGATCCGACGGGTGATGATCAATTCTCATATATTTGTTTTTCTCATTGTTATTAATTCTGTCTTTCTCAGTAGATTTAATTGGTTAAAGTCCAACACAACAGCTGCATATTTGGGCTGCAGAAACACAACAAAGGCATTTCTTCACCTTTCAAACCCATAGGGTGAGCCTATTTAAACATCCAGTAGTTACCAAGCAACACTGGGGGCATGTTTCTGCATGTTTCTGGTCAATTGGCGAACCTAAGTACAATACTCATTTTCTTTCAGGCAGTGGCAGAAGGTTAATGTGGCCTTCCCCCTTTCAGTGATCCAGCAGAGCAGAGCATCCAGTAAACCTCCCTGTGGCTGCAAGTCAAATGAGTTTGCATCAGGTCTTTGAGCTTTTGGTAAGTGGGTGTGATGGCCTTTTAGTAAAAAAAAAAAAAAAAGGAGGGGGTAGATTCCTTGGGTTTACAGTCATTACTTTGTAAAAGTAAATTCAGAGGCATCACACGTTTTCGTGAAGGTAAGTTAGGTAAGTGAAGCTGGGATTTTAGCAGATAAGTAATCAAACACAAGTAAGGCAGCCTGAGCAATATAACCAGTATGAGAATCTGGTGGTGAATGACAAGGAGAGGTGGGTTTAAATACTGCAGATGAGGGTAATGAAAGACTGCTATGGCAGCTGGAGTCGGTGGCCACACCTGCTTGTGAGGGGAGGTAAGCAGATTTACTGTGCACCCACTCATAGAGGACAGGAAGAGATAGAGCAGCAGGAGAAAGTGAGAAAGGTGGGTCACCACCTGGAGGAGAAGAGGGACCTTAACAGCTTTCCTTGACTACCCAG